>VDFB02324288.1:0-79534 GCA_007258455.2 Sequoia sempervirens
TCAGAGTTGGAGATAACTACATAATAGTATATATTAATATAATTTTTGATCAAGTTACAAGAGTATTACAATAATTTGACTTATAGAACAAGGATCTTCACCTTTGGCACTTAACACTTTATGTACATAGCTTTCTTCCTTGACCAAAATTTAGCACCCTTATAAATGAGCGCAAGAGTCCATTTTATTCTAGAGAGAGACAAAAAAATCATGCCAAGGAAGAGTGTCCAACACTCTTTGAGCCACCACCATGCTTTTGCATTAATGACCCCTAGGTATGTGTGTCGAAGGAGATCACCTACAAAATTTGCAACATGACAATGGATGACCTTCTGACAGAAAGGAGTCTGCAAACATAAATGAAGCATGGGCATTGCAATCATTTCCCAAATATGCACTCAAAGCATTAAAATCCCTCTCTATAGCCTTAGAAATTGAGATTAGATATCTAAGGAGGATGACTAGGTATTAATGATATTTATGGCTTGAAAACACATATCTTGATATATATGAATGTCTTAAGAATATATAAAGATCTAGCTATGTATTTAACTATGTATGTCTACATGTATATATTTTTGTACCTACATATTTGTCCAAACATATAAATTTATACACATACATATGCCATTACACGTACATATGATACACACATATCTATGCGTATATACAAATACACATACAAAATATAGATATTCTAGCAATTCACAAATAATTATAAATTCCACACCATGATTTGTAATTGATAACTTTGGTTTCTAATTGTCGTATGTGGAAATTTTAAATCGCTACAAATTTTTCAAAACAATTTACTTCAAAAGTCCCCTACTTAAAACTTTCCTTTTAGCGCTACATCATCAAATTTGATGCCACATCAACATGCTTTTTGTCAACCTGTCCTTATAACTACTTGACATTATATAAACAACTACTACCACAACTATCATAACAAGCTCAAATATCAGAAACATAATTTTTGCACCCTTGCAGGGACTCTAGCTCTTTCAGAGCTCTTGTTTATATAGGTTTGGATATCATTGCTCTTATAGTCACTTATATCTTGAACTAATATTTACCCACTAAAAACATGATTAAATCACAAAGCATGATATGCTATGTATCTAATGCCTTTTGTCATTGCTCGAATGCATGTCATTCACACTTAGTTTTTAGCCATTGGTTCTTGTCACAATTTTAGGATACAATATTTGAGAGTACATTTAGAATTAGATATTCATCCACATATGATTTAATGTCATCCAAAAAACTCTTTATTAATGAATAGTAATATTTATGATATCTTCAAGGAACATGTTCGTGAAATAATTCCATCATACATTAATTTTTATGCTCTTTCAATTCGTTTATTTAAAATCAATTAAAATTGTCATGAAGAAAATTAACAAAAGATTTGAATCAATATGAAATTGTCATTTGGAAATAAATTTATTTAAAATTTAAATAAAGGATACCAATCATATGCTCATTGCTCCTTTTATCATGCACTTGGACCTTGCAAAAGATCTTGACCAAAATGCTCTCATATAGCTCTTTATGCCTTGATTTTTAAAGGCTTGGGTTGTCTTATATAATTTTTTTTATTGGCATTATTTATAATTGAATTCTCTTTCACAAAATACTAGTGGTTATGGTTTTGGATTTGAAAGTTTAGATGCAGATAGGGAGAGGTGTTGAAGTTATGTGGTCATTAATTGTAACCATTGTTCAACTACAAATTTACCATTTGACTATATATTTTTCCTTTCTTAGATTTTTCATTTGATTTTAAATTTTATTTTCAAATTTTTATTTTACATAAAGATTATAATTTAACAATTACTTAAAATAAGCCCAAACAGGTAGTGTAGTTGGCTTGAGCTGTGGGTTTGCTCCCCACTAGTCTCAGGTTCGATTCTGAGGCCTGTAATTACCCGATGCACGTGGTTTGCAGGCTAGGGGATTAGTCTCGCCTCAGCTCACCCTGTAAAGGGAACCCGCTGGGCTGAGTTGTGGGGATACCCCTAGGTTAACAAAAAATAATAATTACTTAAAATAAGAAGAAAAAAAGATGTTTTTAAAAAAATAATCTTCATTTTTTGGAGTGTGTGATAAACAAACTTAGCTAAATCATATTTGTGTTATAATACAAACTAAAGCAAACATTCAAATATTCACTTTAAAACCTATAGTACTCATATTTTTGTAATAGAAGTTGATCTAGCTATTAAAATATTGCATTGTTTGTCTTACAAACTTTTGAAGATTATTTTTCTTAGAAATCCTTTAAATTTTTTCCTAACAAATAGGCAAGCTAAACCAATATTTATATGAGGCTCCACAAAGATAATTTTTTCTTTCTTGTGGATTGTTTTGTTTGGATTTGGTACATCTAAGTTTGGGCACATACAAGAACCTTTTATTCTATTTGCATAATTTTTTGTTTAAATTTTGTATCAATAAAATATATTACATTTGATTTTCAAAAGAGAATGATATTCAAATAATCATTTTATTCAAGAGAATTTCTGGTAATATTTTTATGGTTGATTCAAATTTCTTTAATCATGCACAAGTTCATTGTTTCACATTGATATCTAACTCCTTCACATTGAACTAATAGGTATATAGGAAATTAAAAGTTGCAAATCCTTTTTCTATTTTATTCCAATCGACTTGCCTAATATGCAATGACATGTCCTTTAACTTTGGGACTCTAAAAAATGGTATTGACCATTGCAACAAATAAAGAATGTGCCACTAAGTTTAAATATACCAGACGTTTAAGAATGTGCCATTAGGTTTAAATACACTAAACATTTAATAGTGTGACACATTCTTAAGGTTTGGGAAAAATGTGCCACTAGGTTTAAATATTTAAAGAATGTGCCACATTATTAATTCATTTTTCGTGCTAGGCATTGCCTATGCATAAGGTAATTTTTTTTTTTGTACACCTAATATATGGATGCATAGAATTTATTATGTTGTGTTGGGTTTCATGTGCCTTGTGCCTTATTCAAAATGCATAGTGGGATTCAAATTGAGCTACGTAGGCCTTTTTTGGTATGTTGCATAGTGTATGTTATATTTATAATGCTTTAAGATACTATTTATTTTGCAAATTTTTTGGTTGTATTCTTGTACCTATTAATGTGTTTTGATTAAGATAAAACATGAGAAAAGGATCATACCCATTACAAAATAGAGCCAAAAAGGAAAACAAATCAAGTTTCACTAGGAGTGAAACTAAAACAAAACAAAAAAATAAAGGAAGCAAAATCAACAAGGACCAACAAAAAACACTAGAAATAACAAAAAACCAACGATAACTTGATTTGTTTGTGTCTAACTATCTCTTTTTCCACTGGTTTTATCCTTGTAGTTAAGGTTTTAGCAATTATTCTATAATAAGTGTTAAGCAAAGCAATAGGATGCCATCCAAAGATAGTGTCTTCATTTTTTCCTTTTGGAAGTAGTTTTATAAGGCCTTTATTAATATTAGGCTCTAGAGAGCCATGCTCCAAAGCCTCTAAGCATAAAAGGTAAAAGTCCTTAATATGCAACCACATTTATTGATAAAACTTGATTAAGAGCCCATCAATCCTAAGAAATTTATTAGGGGCCATTGAAAACATAACATGTTCAAAGTCTTCAATAGATAGGTCATAGTCTAAATATGGACTATACTTAGTGTCCACCTTCTTGGGAATGTGGCCTTGAATAATATTTCCATTATTAGTTGTGTCTCGCCAATGAGAGTCCTCTCTAAAAAGTTCTCGTAAAAATTTTGAAACATATATTTTATCTCTTTTGAATTTGTACGAACATGACTAATTTCATCTTGAATTGCTCCAATATATTCCTTTTTATGTTTATAATTTTAAAAATTGAAGAATTACTTGGATTCTCTATTACCCTCCTTAAATAACATGATTTGTTTGGGTTTATCTATCTCTTTTTATACTAGTTTTATCCTTGTAGTTAAGGCTTTAGCAATTATTTTATAAGAATTGTTAAGCAGATTAATAGGATGCCATCTAGAGATAATGTCTTACTTTTTTTTCTTTTGAAATAAATATGATTAGGCCTTTATTAATATTAGTCTCTAAAGATCCTTGCTCCAAAGCCTTTGAGTATAAAAGGTAAAAGTCCTCAATATGCAACAACATTGATTGATAAAATTCGACTGAGGGCTCATCAATCTCAAGAATTTTATCAAGGGCCATTGAAAACACATGTTATAAGTCTTAAATAGATAGGTGAGGGTCTAAAAATGGACTACACTTAGTATCTACCTTCTTGGTAATGTGGCCTTGAATAATATTTCCATTATTAGTTGTGTCTTGCCAATGAGAGTGGACTTTTTAAAAATCTTCTCGTAAAAAAATTAAAACATAAAATTTATCTCTTATGAACTCATATGAACTTGACTAGTTTCATCTTGAATTGCTCCAATATATTCCTTTTTTGTTTATAATTTGAAAATTTGAAGAATTACTCAAATCCTCTATTATCCTCCTTAAGGAACCTAATTCGTTTGGGTCTAACTATCTCTTTTGCCACTAGTTTTATCCTTATAGTCAAGGCTTTAGGAATTAATTTATAAGAAGTGTTAAGAAAAGTAATAGGATGCCATCTAGAGATAGTGTCTTCCTTTTTTTCTTTTGGAAGAAGTTTTATTAGGCCTTTATTAATATTAGGCTCTAAAGAGCCTTGCTCCAAAACCTCTAAATATAAAAGAAAAATCCTCCTTAATATGGAACTACATTGATTGATAAAACATGAATAAGAGCCCATCAATCCCAATACTTTTATTAGGGGCCACTAAAAACATGACATGTTCTAAGGCTTCAATAATAGGTCAAAATATAAAAATGGACTATACTTAGTATCCACCTTCTTGGGAATGTGGCCTTGAATAATATTTTCATTATTAGTTGTGTTTCTTTCCAATGAGAGTCCTCTCTAAAAAGCTTCTTGTAAAAATTCTAAAACATAAATATTTTCTCTTCTAAATTTATATGAACATGATTAGTTTCATCTTGAATTTCTCCCATATATTCCTTTTTATGTTTATAATTTGAAAAATTGAAGAATTACTTGGATCATCTATTATCCTCCTTAATCCAATGAAATTTGGCTCCAATTTTCACTCCTTGACCCCTATATATGTCAAGTTTATGAAGATGAGCCCCTATAGCAGCTATAGAAGTCTGAATGTTGATATTATTTGAGTTTGAATTAAGCAACTTTCTAGTGTGTTCCAACTTCCCTCGAAGGGATTTTTATTTATGTTTTTGATGCCAAACCAATCTTTTACCAAAAGAGTGTAAGAATTCAACATATTGTGAAATAGTATAGTGTGACCATTCCTTATAAGAATCCCCTTCATTTGGCTTGGGAACATAGTTCCAAATGCCAACTAATGTTGCGACACAAGAAGCCCTTTTTAGATGTGAAATTTTAAGCTTATAAGGCAACTGAGAATCCCCTCTAGTTTTTTAGTCCTTGAGATAAAACAAAGAATGGGAAAATGATTTGAGAGAGTAGAAAAATAATCTACTTTTACACAATTACCAAAGGAATCTTGAATCAACTGTTGGTTAGGAGAAATATAGAACCTATCTTACTTGTTAACCTTTCTATCATCCCTAATTTTTCAATTTGACCAAGTGTACAAATTATGGTCACGATTAAAATATTTCTTATGAATTGGATCTATTACCCCCACAATATTACAACTATTCATCCATTTAGCAAATTCTTCACTATAGGTGATCCCACAATACTGGTTTACAATTTTTGGCCAAACTGGACACTGAACTAATTTTTTCTAACTAAATCTTCACTTTTAGGCACCTATAGTGGCTAAACCCATGAGGGAATTTGAAGATGGATAAACTAGTGATTTATGAAATTTTGTCTCCTGTAGATTCTAAATATATTTTTTTCAAAATTTTTGGAATCAAATTGCACTTCTTTCCATCTTGAAAAAGTTTTTCAAAACACCATTTTTAAGGAGGATGCTCACCATATACAACATAACTTTTTCCATGAAGGATAAAAATTATAATTTTTTTGAATTTAGATTTTTAACTACAATATCTAGCTTTCATTTGGTTTCATAGTGTTTTATTGAATATTTTTTCCTTAATCAAGTTTTGAAGTCAAACCAATTACAATTCAGCATAGGTGGACCCATACAAATGAGAATTTTTTTGAAAAATTAAAATTAAATTTTTATTTGTTGGATCAGGACTTTAAAATCTAGTAATCGATATTTTTCAATTTTTTTTGATAATCTACTATTTTTTCACATGTGTAATTATAGAACTTGATTTTAAAACCTACATTCACAAGAAATTAAAAATAAATATAATAATAAAATTAAATTTATTTAAAATTATACTTTTTGGGAAGCATATAATAAGGACTACATACTTACACAAAATAAATTTTAAATGAATTCATTTGATCCCCCAAAAGGTAAATCAAAAGTGGTTTTTTATCAGCATTTTGATAGGTGTAAAGGAGACTTCGTTATAGGTATGGTTTAAAACTAGCGGGGTTCTATCCAAGGGGGTTTGATCTAAGGTGGCTCGATCAAACCCTCTTCAATTAGAATCCTTTAAATGAAACTTTTCAAGGCTTAAATCATTATATTTTCTAAAAATATGTGATTTTAACAAAAAATAGGATCTCCCAAAAATTGTAAACCAGTATTGTGGGATCACCCCTACTCAACTTAACATGACTAAGCTAGCTACGATCTTCAAAATATTCCACCATATTGAACTCGCCTCCTATAACCCAACTACCATTAGGATTTTTTTGACATCCAATCCCATAACTCACACCTCTCTTTTGCATTATTAGAAGCATATACTAAAAAAAAAGGTTGTCCATTGATAAACGCTAGGGCCCACACATAGCCATGCAATGAGTCCCCCACTTTATTAATAGAAAACTTATAGGTCCATGAAGAAATAACAATACCCCCTCCTACCTTCTTTATGCAACTTATGTAGAAATATAACATCTATCCATCTATTGAATAGAGAAGAATCAAGATGGAGACCATTAAGTTTGACTTCTTGAAGAATTTTTTTATCAAGTTTTTATTTGACAATTATCTCATTAACACCATATTTGTGATGAGGGAGAGAAACCCCTTTATATTCTAGGAAAAAAATCATAATTCATGATTAAGATGAATCGAGAAGAATTTTTTATTATGGAAAAACACCAAAATAGTTAGCAAGAGTAATAGATTGATTAGAAGGCCTCAACTCTTTTGGGGTAGAAGAGGGGATCTTAATCTCTATCTCATATATGGAGGGGGGTACATGGAAGTTTGATCGGGAGATCTTGAATTAGGGAAATGTGTCGAGGGAGGGAAATTTTGAGAAGCCATATGACCACTTCAAAGTTTGGAAAACCCTGAAGGTTATTTCCTCTTCCTTATCAATCTCTAATCATATGTCACCATCATGTCTTTGTAAGATGAGATAAATAATAAAAGACTCATTATTATTACTTTTGACATCTGAGAAGATTTGACCTATTTTTGTGAAGGTGTAGAGGCTTTAGGCAAAGTAGAATATTGAAGAGGGGTTTGTATTAGCTATGGACTAGTTGGGGTTAAAAATATAGGCTGAACAAATCTATTGCTTTTGATAGGACAATCTCTTATCAAGTGACCTCGTTGAAAAAAACAAGAATTAGGCTTATTTAAATATACTAAAGGATGATAAAACTCAAACCCAAGGTCGATTAACTTGATATTCTCAAGAAGCTAATTGTTTAAACCCATCTCCACACAACCTCTAGGATCACCCTTAAGCTAGAAAAATTATTTGAGTTATTCTTACACCAGCTAACTCTTCCAAATTGTAATGCTATTTCCATTAATAAAGTCTAAAGGAAAAGTTTAAAAAATGTAGCTCTACTTACATTGGGTAACGAGCCTTTAGGGGCTTTCAAGGCAAAAATTCTAGGTGGGAGCCTCTAGGTAGTAAACTTGATCGTAAATAACTCGTGTCATATTGAAGCACGACTCAAGCATGTTAAAATGATTTAAATTTTTAGGACACATAGCCTTTTCCTAACCCTCTCAAAGCTTCAATTTCCTAGTCCTTGTTTTCTTAGTTTAATTTAGCCCACTTGCATAAATCTGTTTCATAAAATTATTCATCTTAAAAAAATAAGATGATAAAGTTTTGACAATCATAAATAGAATCAATCACTTCCTCAATAAGCTTAAATTCTAAGGTTATACTTTCTTCCTCCTTGTTTATCTCTTCCATTGCATTATCTACTCCTTCAACACTTCCTTCCTTGTTTGTGTTTGTAGGGTTAAATGTGACCTCTCCAAACTCATACATGAAAGAAAATGTTGAAGGAGTACACATTATAATAATTCCTTTTTTATTTCAAAATAACTTTTAAAAATATATTGTATTTATTTTCTTAAGCTAAAGACTATAATTGTTGGAGAGTGAAGTCCAATGGTTTCTTGACTGTTCAACTCCCAATCTTTCTTGCTTTTTGCTTTGTCTCTTCATTTCTTTCGGAAACTTGAAGAGTTTACATTGTGTGTTTAAAAACATGTTGATTATCACTATTGTAATGTATGAGAGAGAACAAAGTGTAATAAAATTGAGAAATCTTTCCTTTTCTCGTCGATGTAGCCATTACGATGAACCGTGTAAATTTGCTATTGTGTGTTTTCTGTGTGTGTGTCCTTTTTACTCGAATTAAATTATGTTCTATTTTAAATTTGTTCTTTTAAAATTAACAATTGGTATTAGAACTGAGGTGTTTGATCACTTGGCATGAGAGATTTGAGTTTGAGTGGGAGCAATGTCATTTGATGAAGGAGGTCGCAGGAAATCACAAGGGAGGTCAAAATCTAGAGAGAGAGATGCTGGTTGCTGGTATTGTGGCAAGCAAGGCCACATCAAGAAGAATTGTTGGTCTTTGAAGAAGGCTGAAAATCAACCAAAAGAAGATGAAGCGAATTTGGTATGTGAAGAGGATGCTGGTGCAACAATTGGTGTTCTTAATTCAGCCTTGGAAGAAATAACAACAAATGTTTGGATGTTCGGTTCGAGAGCATTCTTTCATGCCACTCTGTGCAAGGAGTACTTCAAAAATCTGCAAAGCGGTGACTTTGGTAAGGTTCTTCTTAGAAATAATAAATCTTACATGATGTTATAGCAAGGGGGATGTTTTGTTAAAATTAACAAATGGAAATAGTTGGTTGTTGCAGGATGTTAGATATATCTCTCAGCTCAAACAAAATCTGATTTCAATTGGACAGTTGTTTTCTCAAGGATGTAAAGTTACTTTTGAATCCAATAGATGGAAAGTAACAAAAGGGGCCTTGGTAATTGCTCGTGGCAGCAAAGTAGGCACCTTGTATGTAGTAGAAATGAACAATAATAAGGATTTTACATGTTTTGAGAAAATTGCTTTGAAAAAATCAAATTGAATTTCAACTATAGTAATGATGATTAATTTGACTAAAATACCATATCTTAATCATTCATAATGAACAATATAAAAAAAATACAAAAGCATATATGATTCAAACAAAATTTCTCTCCCTCTAAAAATGTTTAGGTGATGTTTGCTTAATCAATCTAAATTTATAAAAGATCTCACTATTGAAATTTTTGCTCCATAATGAATAATCCAATCATAATATAAAATGGCCAACAAAATTAGAAAAAAAAATCCCTAGAAACTTTAAAATCACTTAAAATATAATCCTTAGTCAATAAACAAAAAATATAAATTAAAAAAAACACTAGCCACTACGTGGCACTGGTTATTAATATTAATGGCCTTTTTTTGCAATTATTTTGAAGGGCAAAACATTGATAAGTTGGAAGCGTGGTTAAGCAAGGAAGGCGGGGATGGTATCCATTTGGCAGGTTATGTAGTAAAATTACTTCTATATGCTGACGATCTTATCCTAATCTCAAAAACAGCTCATGGGTTAAGAGAACATCTAAAAGCCCTAGAACACTTTTGTCAGGAAGTTGGGATGCAAGTGAACACATCCAAGACCAAAATCATGATTTATTCATTGAATAGAAAAATTAAACAGCATACCTTTCTTTTTGAAGGCAGCCCACTTGATATAGTGAAAGAATACAAATATCTTGGGATTGACTTCCATTATAAGCTCAGTTGGGAAACCTGTAGAACGAAAAGGATACAGGGAGGTTGGAAAGCCTATTATTTGCTCCAAAATAGGTGTAGAAAAGCTGAACTTTGGGATTGGAAAACCAAGAAAACCCTTTTTGGTTTACTTGTCACGCCGGTTGTGCTTTATGGGTGCGAAGTGTGGGGAAGCAACACATCAAAGTGCAGTTGGAGACAGATAGAAAGAATCCAGAAACACCTAATAACAAATAATCTCAAAGTTAAAGCTACTGTTCCTTATGAAATCCTGCTAGCTGAGGCGGGAGCTTTTCCTTTGGAAGCTTCAGCGATAACCCGGTTGTTAAGTTATCTAAAAAAGGTTGAAAACATGGATAACCACCGGTGGCCCAAAACGGTTATGGAGGAGATTCTAGTCCGAAGAAAGAAAACATGGATGAAACAGAACATCAAGTGGCTGAACAAGTGGAACATCAAATTACATGAGTGTCCTGACACCAACAGTGAAATAAAAATCTATGTGAAGGAAAAATTCAGGACTGCCATGTGGTCAAATCAGATCGGACGAAAAAAAGCATATTACATCAAAGAGTTTAACCCAGCTAAGGAACATGGTGAAAAACCATATTTAGGTGCAACTATTAAAGGGAAAGCGAGGCTATTAATTGCTCAATTGAGAACGGGGTCCCACCATCTTAGATGTGAGACTGGTAGGTGGAAGACTCCTAAGGAAACTTGGGAAGAAAGAACGTGCTTATTTTGTAATAAGGGAGTGGTGGAAACGGAGTGGCACTTCGTCATGGAATGCACAGCGTACGAAAATATCCGTAATCAGTACTCAAGTATTTCAGATGTGGGCAATATGCAGCAGTTATTTGAGGAGGATAAGATAAATCAGACGGCTAGCCTCCTAGTCAAAATTAATAGCAGGAGATCTGATCTGGAGAAGAGTCTGGAGACAAACTAAGTTGTTGAGTGTCTCGGTCCCATAGGCTGTTTAGTCTCGTGGACGTCATTAAAATCTTTCATTCATTCATTCATCTATCTGACGATAAAATTCCCCTACCATATGGGTCGATTTTTTCTTACAACCTAAAATTTAAGGTCCAGCAAACTTTTAGCTGGAATCATGGAAGATAATTTTAGTTTTTCATGAATATGTTGATTATCAAAGGATTCTGAAAGAGAAGAATAATGTCTTCCAACTTTCTTTCCTCCCTGCATTTCTCTGTATCAGGTGGGTTATCCTCAAACCGCCTTTTCAATATTCTCTTCAAATATAAATCAAACACGCATTTAATTGTTAATAGTAATTTAGGAGAGTACTGCTCCAGTATACTCGCTCCTCGAAATACAAACTGCGAATTGTTAGCAGCTATTTACCAGATTGCCGGTCTAACATACTTATTTGCTACTAGAAAGACAAACTGCGAGTCTGTGCAATATTAATGTATTTGAGCTAGTGTATAAATCGCTGGTGTGTTCCAGGCAAAGTTTGAATTCATTCTCTTCTTGTATCGGCACTCTATTTATTTGTGCATTGAAGTTTTGTGTTACCATTTATCTTTATGTGGATTTGAATTTCCACTCGATTAGAAAAACAAGATTTTAAGTTTTATTTTTTCATGGAAGACGAGAACCCTGAAAATGGCTTTACAGATACAACTAGCTCAACGTTTCTGCCTATGAATAGATTTGTATTTTATTTTGGCTGGGTAAATTTTTGGGTTAGATTATCGGTCGTCTTTAATGTTCGATGTGTAAACTTTGATTACATTGTTATAAATACAATAGTTACCTCACAAGTTCACAACCTTGCCTTATTTCTGCTGGTTACTGTGGCGGGCGGATTTGAACCTGGGTCTCTCTTATTGAGTCTTCGTCTTTAACATTGCACTGGGGTGAAAGCCACCTTATATTACAAAAAGAATAATTTATGAATTGGTTAGTGATTTGGTCCTTGAAATAGGTGCGCGACTATTTGATTTGTTGAGGTTTTCCTGTTGGAGTCGAGAACATTACTGAAGGTATCAAACAATTACAAAGAAAATCTTAAGGATGATCTGCAGATCATCAAAACACAAAAATGCAGAGATGATTGAAGGGCACACACCAAAATCTCCTTGTTGAACTTCATTGATCCAAACTATACATTTATACAATAGGATTCACAATTGAATCCTATTAATCAAGCAACTAATCTGAACTGCCTGCCTGCTAACAACAACTAATCTCCAAAGCTGTCTTCTAACAATAAACTGTTAAACCAACAACAGTGTTTATTATCTTAAATTCTCTCCCATAATGAACATCGTTAAAAAAACAAGAAAAATAAAATTCATTAGTTTAATCCATTTCTCCCCCATAATGAATATTGGGAAGAACACTAAGTGAACTTTGAAGTGGGAAGAACACCAAGTGAACTTTGAAGTGTCTGAAAGCAATCACGAGCAAGGGGCTTTGTGAAAATATCAGCATGTGTTGCAATGGGAAAATATACAAGTTGAAACAAGCCTTGTTAAATCAACTCACAAATGTAGTGGTGCTGGATGTCAATGTGCTTAGTTCTGCCATGGAACATTGGGTTCTGAGTCATCTGAATAGTACTCTGATTGTTACAGTACAACACTGTGGGACCATCCTAAAGGTGTTGTAGATGTTGATGTTATAGTAGCGGCAGGAGATTTCTTTCTCCTTCGAATTCAAAAATATAAAGACAATATTAAATGCTGAGGCGGACATGATATTTAAATAATTTATTTATTTCTCAAAGCCGACTTGATGAGAAGTTGCATCATTTTGTGTAAAGTCATCTTTTATGTGAAAGAGGTCAACTCTTCATAGAAAGACATCTTGGTGCATATATAAACAAAGCGATTCACTTCAATTAGCAATTCAATTCAATTCAAGACAACTTCGCACGCCTAGAAGGAGATCATCATTTTGCAGCAGACCAATTATTATTCTCAAGACATTCGAAATTTATCAAGGAGTTCGTACTTCTACAGCAGATTATAATTTTGCTTAAGAGCAGATCGATATCAAGGAGAGTTCATTACAGTTGTGTATTTTGCATCTAAGAGAGGTGCAGATTTTATTGCATCATTTCGGTCTTGTGTTTGGCCTAAGATTGTAAGCAGATTTCTGCTCTTTCAATTCATTATATAAGAGATAAATTCTGGCTGGGTTTTCCTCCCTCGAGGAGGGTGGTTTTCCCAGGGTATTTTCTGTGTCTTATTGTTCATTATTCTGTGTTTCTGCTTATTTCATTTCTGATCCTAAAACTAACAGTAGATCTTATAATATCCTCCTCAATCAAACAGTCTGACAAGCAGCAGAAGTGGCAGCTTTGTATTCAGCCTCTGTAGTAGAAAGAGATACAGTGGCTTTCTTGTTGGATGTTCAAGAAGTGACCACAGAACTAAGACTAAATCTATAACCAGAAGTAGACTTTCGATCATCTATAGAGCTAGCTCAATCGGAATCAGTATGTCCAACCAACTTACTCTCCTAGATACCATAATGCATTGCCCCTCTAAGATACTTGAGAATCCTTTTAGCAGCGCCCCAGTGTGTCCTTAGGTTTGGACATGAACCTAGAGACCAAACTTACTGCATATGTAATATTAGGTCTAGTAGTGGTCAAATAGAGCAAACTTCCAACTATCTATAGAGAGTGGGACTTACAGAAGGAGAACCACTAGAATTGGACAACTTAACACCAACTTCCATAGGTGTGGCCACGAGATTGCAATCTTGCATACAAAACCTTTGAAGAAGATCTGAAACATACTTCTACTAAGACAAAAGCATACCATTTGTATGTTACCAAACAAACCAAGAAAGTAATACATCTATCCTAAATTAGTCATTTCAAATTCTAAAACAATAGTTGCTCTAAATTCAGGAAACAAAAAAGAATTATTCCCAGTGTATATTAGATCATCCTCTTATAGAACAACAATTAGAATATCCTCACTAGAATGTCTAATATAAAGATTAGGATGAGATTGGCTTTTTACAAAACCTTTTTGCTGAAGGTAAGAATCAATTATGGAGTACTATGCTTTGGGTGCCTACTTTAGACTATACAAAGCCTTCTTCAACCTGTAAATAAAATGTTCTTTGGAAGGGACTTCAAAAACTTGAGGTTGAGAAACATAAACTTCTTCATCAATATAACCATTCAAAAAAGCACTTTTAACATCCATTTGATAAACCTTCCATCCATTTTGAGCAGCGAAAGACAAGACTAATCTAATATTATCCATCTTGGCGACAGGAGCAAAAGTTTTGGTATAGTCAATACCTTCTTGTTGAGTGTACTCTTTTGCAACTAGTCTAGCCTTTATATTTATTGATAGTCCCATCACATTTATATTTAGTTTTATACATAGTTGGAAAACTCGGACAAAAAACTCCCCAAACCCAAAATTGGCGAGTCAACAAAAACTTGGAGAAAACTCGGCAAAAAACTCGGGAACTTAAAAAATTGCTTAAATTTCATTAGAAACACATTTTTTTTGTTGCAAAATTCAATGACAAGATGAATCCAATGAGTCTATAAATGAGTACAAAAGTGTTTTCTATTAATTTTGATTGACTTTAATGCAAATTGATTATAAAATCACATTCTTATGCGAAATCCCGATGGCTAAAAGCTTGAAAGTTTGATACAAATTTGAAATTACAATAGATATTTGAAAATGAAAATAGTAAATCTAGAAGTAAATACTAAATACAACATTTTAGACTTTCCTCTTCCATAATGTAGCAGCGATTAGGGAAAGGGTGGATCCTCTAGTCCTGCTGCGTGTATGTAGTGGCGGTGCTACTACTGCTGGCTCCTCGGTTGGCATGGAAGGCTGTGGCTAAGGCTCAACCACCATCTTGGAAGTATCTGGCTCTAACAATGACTCATCCACATCCTCATGAATGTTCTTCAACCCTACATCTCTTGTTGCACCCACATCCTCCATTGCCTATCTCTCGAAGTCAAGGATCTTGTCTGCGGTAAACAATGGGGGCTGCTCATCCCGCCTTGTCCAATCACTGTAAGGATCTATCTCATCTAGATCAATAGGGTCTAGTGATTTTTCTTCTACTCTCTTTGTGCGCAACCGAAGGTTGTATTGCACAAAGACAAGGTCATTGAGGCACTTTTGTGCTAACTTGTTCATCTTCTTCGTGTGAATGGCCTCAAACAAGCTCCAATTGTGCTCAAAATTGGATGCACTACAAGGTTGACATAGTATGCGGAGGGCAATTCTTTGTAGATGTGGGGCATTTCCACCCCAAGTTTTCCACCAAACCTCTGCAAAAAATTAAATATTGAAGAGTTAGAAAACAAAGTCAAAGACTCAAAACACATTTTATCAGATGCATGTGAAATAAACTTAAAGACTCCTAATTTTATACCTGGTGGCTGAGTGGTTCTTCCTCTAATAGCTAGCTCTGAAGAAAAGAGATTACCCCTTCCTTCCCTGTAGATATCCAACTCACTGACAATGAGGTCTCTCACCTCAACCCTGGATTCCATCCTCTGAAAGCATGTCGTGAGCCCCTCCATAACCTCTCCATTAGGATTGGAGAAGGTGTCTAAGAAGAGATAATTAGGGTTGAGGAAGTACCCTGTTGCATGGATGGGTTGGTGGAGTTGATTGTTCCACCTCCTATCAACAATCTCCCATATGGGATTAAATTTGAGGCTGTCCCCCATGTAATAACTTTTGATTGCCTCTTTGGCCCTATCCACGGGCTCATAAATATATTCCATTGGGTTTTGATCCCCATCTACCAAGTGGAGGACTCTAACCAAGGGCTCCGACACCTAGATTAAAAATAGAAAAAGATCAAAGTTAGAAATTTATACTGAAAGACTTAAGTTAAACTAAAAAAAATATATATTATATTCAACTTGAGTTTAAAAATTAAAATCAAAGTTTTGAAGTTACCTTCACGATCTCTGTAGCTCTTTGTGCAAACAAGGTGTCGAAGACTATTGCTGAAACTCTCTCTCCTTCGGGCTTCTTTGAATATGTGGAGTCATTCCATGCTTGACTCATGAACATTTGTTTTAAAGAGGCCAAAGAACCCAAAATGCCTTTCAACGTTAGGAAAACTGTTGCAAACCTTGTGGCACCTGATCTCACCAACTCTTTCCCTTGCGTATGCTCTCTGATCAAATTAAGAACCCACGGGTGATTGTAGATAAATTTTGTGATGCTCCTTGCATCATCTACAATCGGTGCCACCCAAACAAGTTTGCCTATGTCCTCCAAAAGAAGGTCAAGGCAATGGGCCACACAAGGTGACCAAAAGAGTGATGGATGTCTACTCTCAAGCATTCTCCCAGCTGCCACATATGCTGTTGCATTATCCGTGATGATTTGCACCACATTATCAATCCCCACCTCCATGACAATTTCCTCCAACAATGTACACAATGTTTTTGCAGTTTTTATCTTGTTGGAGGCATCCATTGATTTCAAAAACACAACTTCACCTTTCGAAGCAACCAAAAAATTAAGGATGGTGCAGTTTTTCCCATCCGTCCACCCATCGGAAAGAATGGTGCAGCCATATCACTTGTCATCTGTGCTCATGCAACCACTGCATATCTTTGTGATTTATCTTTAATTAGACATTCATTCCTATAAAAACAACTTGATAATTTTGTTCAAGCATCTAACCAATTGATAATAAATTCTTTTTTAGAGTAGGAACTAACAAAGTATCAAAAATATGCTTAATTTTAACATTCTCATTTGTTACTTCAATGGTTCCTTTTCCTTTAGTCCCATGTGATTTATTATCTCCCAACACAACAGTTCTATTGTGTTTTTCATCCAAATTAATTAAATAGATTTTCATTATAAGTCATATGTGTGGAGCAACTATAATCAATATACCACAAGTCTCTTAATTAGAATTTGTATTCAAACAAGAAATAAATAGGTTTTTGTAATGTCCCTACCCTAGTCAGTACCAATTGCAGATGGGTTTGCCAATTACTTGGACCCTCATAGGCTAATATGTTTGGATAGAGGGTCTCAGTGGCAGTTAATGGAGGTTAATGTCATTCCATTGCTTCAGTTCAATATTGGGTTCAGTTCCAGGCCTTTGCAGATCAGTGTTTGGCTTAGTTTGAGGGACTTACTATTTATAGTAAGTCAATCTAGCAGTAATGCTATTTTTAGTCAAGGCACTTGGACACATGGGGGTTATACAGTGTTGACCCCAGCTTCAGACGACACGTCAAAATATTGAATATTGAGAGAGATATTAATATTTAAGTGGTTAAGTTATTTAATTAATTTAAGGGAATATTATAAAGTTATAATTTAACTTTATAAAAGTATTGAGCCACTTAAATGTTATAAAGGGTGATAAATGGTAAATAAAAAAGGTACGCCCAAGTTGAGATGAATTATTTAAAAGGGGTATAAAGTATCTTAAATACATTTTAAATGTATTAAAAAACCCCTATTCAAGAAAGTCGTGCCATTTTGGGGGAGATATAAAGAGCAATTCGACCTCAATCATTCTATTGAACATTTGACATTGATTTCTTTTGGCTTCTTGGAGCTTGTGCCTGAGACAAGGGTTTCATGCATTTTTATCAACATTGGAGAACGAAAATTCTTTAGAGTTTGCAATCTTGAAGCTGTGAAAGATCAGTTGAATCATTGCTTCAGAGGGGGCTTCATTCTGGAGTTCATTTGTGCTTGGATCAGATTTATTTATCAGTTTATTTGCAGATTTCAATAAGGCAGGGGGCTTATTAGTTGAGGTGCCTTTATTCATCAGCTGTAGACACCCAATAAATAGGTCGTACACTTCTTATTGTTGGCCATACATTCTTCATAGGCACATGTGCATCTCCTGGTTGAGGCGTGTGAGCTGGAGGCTAAAATGCCCTCCCTTTGTGACTTCTGTTTGCTTCTCCTTGGACGCCTTGCACAATCTGGTTATTTCATCAAGGAGAAATCAGATCTGGAAATGGGTGGTTGATTTTAGCATTTTTCATGTATTGCTGGTTTGTTCCAGAAGTTTCTTTATTTAAATAAAGCTGAGGACCTCCGAGTATGTTTGTTGTAAGTTTTAATGATCAGATTGTATGCACAGAAATTAATTCAAATCAGACACAATAACACAACAGATACCCTGGGAAAACCCTCCTCTTGAGGGAGAAAAACCCAGCAACAATATATCACTTATATATTGAATTGTCACTAGAATGATCTTCTTACAAGAGGGCAAGATACAGGCCCAAATACCAGCACCAAGAGATGATGCAACACAGCAATAAGAGAACACAATTCGCTGAAGAAGAACTCGGACTTCTAACAAATATAGATCTGCCTTGAAGAACTCGCACTTAGACTTGACTTGAAAAACTTGATTATAACAATGAAGAGCATCATCTAATATCTATACATCTTTGAGAGAAAGACGTGTCTCTTCCCAAACAGGTCGGCCACAAGCAAGAAGACGTCTTTCTTAAAAGTCGCGCCACTTGAACAAGGTCGGCCTTGTTAAGAAATCACGCCTCTTCATTTAATATATATTTTTGCTTTAACAAATAGTTGTGTCTCTATAGAAAATCGCGCCTGTTTGATACTTAATAAATTAAATAGCATGTGGCTATCATTTAATTTATTATCCATATGAAGATCGCTGGAAGATTATTCCAGATGCTGCAAGTATCATTAACACTGGGTAAGATGTACTTGTTAGCAATTTCTAGATACGTAATATAGTTGCAACTTCTTAGTAGTTTATTGATTGTTCAGTTTATTATTTTTTCTTTGTTAAATCTTGCCTGGCAACATTTTATTTAAATACTATAAATTCATCAAAACAACAAGAAAACACAAAAACAGTGCTTCAACATCTACATGCAGAGTTAGAACCAGCAGGGTTCGCCACAGTTTTGTGTATCTTCTATAGTATTGTGAATTGATTGCTTATGCCAACATTCAGGCTCATAATGGCCTAATTTATTACAATGAAAACACTGAACATGTCTTTTGTCTCTACTAGTATCCCTACTTCTACCTTGGTTTCTACCTCTAGAATTGTTACTTTTTCCTTGCAAACCATAACCTCTTCTATGATTATAGCCTCTGCCTTTGTAGTTGTGACTAGACTCACCTCTATGCTCAGTTTTGGAATGATAGTCATTGCCCTTAGAAAACTTATTCTTTTTCCCTCTTATGTTTGCATTAGATGCAAATACTTGTTCTAAATATTCTTCACTACTTTTCATTCATTCTTCTGCTGTTAATAGAATGCCACTTAATTCATCAATTTCCATGAATGTAAAATCTTTTGAAATTTCTATTGTAAAATTTGGAAAGAAAACTTCTTAAATTTTTTTCAATCACATGTTGATTACTTACATCATCTCCTAGAATTCTTATTTGATTTATCATCCCTTCAATTTTTTTTGGAAATTCATTAACTAACTCATTTGGACTCATTTTAATATTTTCAAAACTCTATCTTAGTGTTTTCAACTTAGCTGTATGAGCACCTTGATATGCATTTACAAGAATATGTCATGCCTATTTTGAATGTACATCTCCACTTATCCTAGGAAATATTGATTGACTTAGTGCACCTTGAATTAGAAACAAAGCTTTATTGTCCTTTTGTTCATTTTTCTTAAGTTCTTGTTTTTGTTGATTACTTAGTGCTGTTGATGTTCATAGCAGCGTCGAGTGTATCCTTCCAGTCGATCTTCTTACATGATGATAAATTAAATAAAAGCCAATGGCTATTTAATTTATAGATATTCCGATTTGATGAAGAGGCACGATTTATGTTAACTATATTTAATTATTGAAGAGGCACGAATTAATGAAGAGATGCAATTTTTGATGAGGCCAACCTCATGCTCCTTGGACACGATTTACAAAGAGACATACTTCTTCATTGGGACGCGATTTAATGAAGGGTCGCATTCGTCTATGTAGGCCGACTTGTTTTGAAGGGTCACGTCCTCCTCTCCACTTAGTATATATATTCGATGGCACTTCATTGTTTGTCATTCAGTTTCATTCATATCATATTCATTCATTCAAGTTCAAGTGCGAATTATATAGAGGAGAAGTTTGCGAATTCTGTAGAAGAGCAGATTGTTATTCATTGAAGGTTGAGTTTCTAATCAGCGAATTACATCTGATTGTATCTGTGTTTGCATCAGTTTGTGGTGCTTCAAATTGGCCTTCATATCGGCCTCTTGTAAAGGAGACAATTTGTGTTGATATTCAATATATAAGTGATATATTGTTGCTGGGTTTTTCTCCCTCAAGAGGAGGGTTTTCCCAGGGTATCTGTTATGTTATTGTGTTGATTTTGAATTAAATTTCTGTGCTCTAATCTGATCATAAAAACTAACAAGGCATTAATATTTTCATTTTCTTCATTACCCCTACTAACAAATTCCCACAACTCCTTAGATTTTAACAAATTTTGCATTCATGTACTCCAATAAACAAAATTTGTCTCATCAAAATAGGAATTAGTAATCCCGATGTACTCACAATATTTGTCATCTCAAAAAAATGCTACAAAATGCTTTGAAAAAAATTAACCTCCACTAACAACCACAAAAATAGTTCCTCCTCTCAAACACAATTTTTTTGACAATCTCCAATCCTAACACTTCATTTACAAATAATAATCTATCTAAATATGTGGCCCATTTCTTTTCCTTTGTAAAAATAAAATAAACCAACAATTCTTTTTGACAACAAAAGCAACAAATATTCAAACCTCTGAAAAAACTTACTCAACTCAAAGTGATCGTCACTCTCTTTTTTTGGCACCCAGAATTTTTCCATTCAATGGCTTGCTCTAAACTTGCGGTGAATTCTTCCTGAATTGGTGGCAATGACCTTATCAATTGCAATGATCTTACAACAAGCTATTTTCCTTTTGAATCGTCCCTTGTCTTTTCTGCAATATATTTCTTTTCTTTCTACTATCCTTTGGCGATAGGGATTGCTCTAAACCTAATTCAAACAAGAATTGCAATTTCCTTTTGTGTTTGACAATCACAATTACCTTTTTATCTTGAATGACTTCCCTTCAATTTTCTTTGCTCACTTTACAAAATGCAGGGGACTTCAATCTTCCTTCACATAATCTTCTCCTTATCCATGATTTTCAAAGACTCTCAATAGCTAATTCTCCCATGGTCTCCTAGTGACAACTGCAAAATCCCTCCCATCAGGTGGAGCTAGGGGAAGACAATGTAATGTCCCCTTTTTGGTGGCAGAGTGATTTAATTAAATTAATTGATTTAGTTGTCCAAAATAATAATATTTCATAAGGATGACTAATTGATTATTTTAATAAAATTAAAAGTGGTATTAAATTAATTATTTGTAAGGTTATCAAATAAATAAATATTATAAGGTGACTTTATATTTAATTAATTTAATAAAATGACTTAAATAAATACATTATATCATAAAGTCGCTAAAAATAAAATATATCTTTTATCCCACATTGGCAAGAAAAGTGTGTGGGCTCTTTCAAGAAAAGTATAAAAGGATTTTAAGGACTCATTTTTGGATATCCGGGAATTGAAGATTGCATTTGATGTTTGTGAAGAAGCCTAGGGGTTTCTGCAGATTTTCTATTTTGGTCTTTGGGAACGATAACTCCCATTGATTAGCATAACTGAGGTGGTGAAATATTCCTCCAAAGGGTTGCAGCTGAGAGGAAGATAGTTCAGTCTTCCATTGGTGCCAAAATTTGTGGCCAAAGGCCAATTTTGCTAAGTTCGATTGGAGGTTCGATTTGGAGACATTTTGTGCTTGGAGTCTTCATCAAATTTGACTATCAAGGAGGCCAATTTGCATTATACATATTCAGATTTTTATTTGTCATTTCCAGATTTTCATAGCAGCTTATAGAGACCATTGATTTTATTTGTGGAAGCTAGAAAATGCATCGATTTCTTCTTCTAGTGGGGGCACTCCATTGGTGGGACCAAGACAACAATATTTGATCATTGAGAGGGGTCTAAGAGGCTGTAATCTATTTATTATCTGCATTATACTTCAGAACAGGGGCGGCTGGTAGAGGGCTTCAATTTGAGCTTGGAGGAGGTTCTTTGCATTAGATATTGGCTGCTTCTTCATCTCCAGCATACGGCGATTTCATAACCAAGTTCCTCTTGCAATTATAAGTAGTTTGCATTGTCATCTTAGGCATTTATAGTTGCTGCTGTAAGTGATTACTCAGAAAATCAGACTTAGGCATTGTATTGCATATCTATTGTGAAGCCAAGAGTCTTGGCAATTGTGATCAGCATTGTATTGGAAAGAACATTTGAATAAAGGAGTCATAAGTTGCATACAATATGTTTGATGTAATGACAAATTAATAGCATTCATTTCCATCATATTAGTTTGTATGACAATTATTTGTAAAAATGCCAATTGGCTGTAGGTGCACATTTATCTTGTAGAATTCATATAGATGCATTTGAAAAGTCAAATAAAGGTTGCAATTGCATTTAGTCCTATGCTTAGATATCTTAGAAGTCATTTGCAAGCATGCCAAACATATTTGAAGTCATTTCAAGCTAGCATAATCAGATTGAAGCTACAAACCAGCAAGTTAAGAGGTTGCATAAGAAGTGTTTGACAATATTCCTTGAGGTAAACTAAGGTCAGAATTTGTAAGGAATTTCTACAGTGGTTTAAGAAGTGTGAACATTGACATTTTGGTCTATCCCTCTCCTTTAGGTGAAAAAATCCTAAAGTGTTAGAAGGTCATAGTAACCAAGATTTGTGTTTTGCATTTTGTTAACCCTTACAATATTTCTTGAGAGCAAAAATTTAGATCAGAGATTGCGCTTGACTGGTCTGCTGAGAGGGCTGATTCTTGCCCTTATTCTTCTGAAATGTCTTGGCAGGAAATGCCTGCTCTGTGGAGGATGAACTAGCACTGCTACCGAATTGTTGTTTCCAACGATCCTACTGCAAAAGTATGGTGCAAAGATCTGAAAACTTCAAGTCAACATTAGCTAAGGTAATGTTGTGTGTCTCAATAAAGTGCTCATAAGATTTTGGCAGACTCTTTAGAGTGATGACCACCATATCTTCCTCCATTTTTCAACCAATAGCCTCTAGTTAATCACGGATGTCCTTGATTTTTGTCAAGTGTGCCTGCAGGGTTGTCTTCTCATCCATCATGATGGAAAACATGTTTTTTCAGAAAGAACACACGACTCTTGTCGGATGTTTCATGAAGATCTTTCAAAAGATCCCAAATTTCTGTAGTTGATTTGCTAGACGGTACTTGAGGCAATTGGTCATTAGTGACCAACAATTTAATAAGCATCATGGCTTTTCGATTTTGCTCATCAAATTTTTCCTGATCTTTATCCGCCATTGTAGGATGTGTAGTATTGCTGAGAACAATCTGGTCCAAGCACTGATAATCAAAAATGGTCATCATATGCTGCTTCCAGGTGTTGTAGTTGCAGCCATTGAACTTCTAACTGCCCTCCAGCATGATGTGAGACAAAGAAGCCATTAGGCAAATTCTAATAGAAAGGAGGTACACAGCCTCAAACTCAAAAATTTGACATAATAGAAAAGGCTCAAATCCCGAGGTCGCACAAATCCAACACAATAAAAAAACATGTTCAAAGTTGTCAGAGAACATGCAGAATTGGGAGCAGATCGCACCAAAGGAAGACACACCTTTATGCACAGGAAAGCATAAACATGTGCTAAAAAAGGAACCCAGAATAGGACGTGTGCTTAGAGAAGAAATGCATATGGGAAGAGCAGAAACACGTGAAGCTTGAGAGATCCGATGCCCACCAAAGAGTTACCCACGTGCCAGGTTCAAATGATCCCCCAAAAAATGCAGGAAGAAGATGAGAGATCCGTGCACAGGAAACACACGTGTGCAGGGAGAGAGGTGAGGTCGACTCCCAATGGAAATAAATGCCCAGAAACAATCAGAAAATTCAGATGATATTTTTAGAAAATCGTGATTTCAAAACTAGGAGCAGTAACTCAGAAAAATCGTGGGAAAAATCTGTCACAAAAAAACCTCGAGCAGAGAAGACCCGCGCGCCAAAATGCAGACAAAAAAATGCCAAAAACCGCGCCTCAGAAAAACACCTATCGAATTTGTCGCGGCAAAAAAAGGAAGCCTAGAAATGTGTCCATGAACTCGCGAAATCTTCAGCCGCAGTTTGAAAAAACGATGCCAACCAGGAACTTGTGATTTCGCCTAGGAAACACTCGAGAATTTGCGTGAAAAAAACTTCCATGAAACCTCACAAAAATCTGCCATGAATTCTACTTCAGAAACTTTGAAACTCCGCTAGAAAGAAATGACATGATTTTTAAATGATAAGGCTCACAAAATTTTTCAGCAAAAAAATCACAAATCCTAAAAAGGACAATTTTCAGAAAATCTAGAAAAAAAACGAAGAGCCCAGAAAAATCAAAAATTTTCCTGCTCTGATACCATGAAAAGATGATTGAAATCTTCAATGTATTAATTGAAGAGGGAAACACTCTTCTTATAGAGAATACAAAACAATTGTTCCTAAAAACATAGTTTCTAAAATAGAAACAGGATCAAAGAAAAGAATATAGAAAATGTAATCTAATCTAATAAATCACAATAATACAATATTGACCATTAAATAATCTAAATATTATTTTAATAGCTACCAACTCTCTCATGATTTGGATTCAATCCTTTACACAATATTCTTTCCTCCTTCCTGGTGCTTTGATACCAATTGAAGGTATCAAACAATTACAAACAAAATCTTAAGGATGATTTGTAGATCATCAAAACACAAAAATGCAGAGATGATTGAAAGGCACACACCAAAAACTCCTTGTTGAAATTTATTGATCCAAACTACACATTTATACAATAGGATTCACAACTGAATCCAACTAATCTAAACAACTACCTGCTAACAACTAATCTCCAAAATTGTCCTCTAACAACAAACTGTTAAACTAACAACAATGTTTATTATCTTACAATTACCAAGACACAAAATGCACATAATGGATTGTTGGAGATTTGTTTAACGTATATGTGAGCGAATCTATGCTAGGGTTTATAGTGTACTTTTGAACTTTGTTGTTCAACTTGTTGAAGTATTTATTGTTTGAAATTTCTGTTTTTGTCTCCCAAGGTTTGGTGCCACCTCATTGCAGTGTGAGGATGAGACTGTGCTTCTATCTTTGAACATAGATCCAAAACCTATGAATGCACCCCATTTTCAGTTGTCCCTCATCACATTTTCGCCATATCTCTAAATTTATTGTTAGAAGGCACTATGACTTCTACACACACTTCTTATATTTTGGGATCATTGATTAATTTGTTTGTGTATAGTTTTTGATTTCATGATTTGAAAATTGATAGTCAAATTCCTTCTAGAGTAGTTGGTATTTTGTATATTGAAAGGTTGCAATGTGCAAGGTTTTACATAAATCTTGATATGTTGGATGTTTAGGGTAAAACAACACGAAGTGCTTCCAAGTGTAAATGTTACCAAAGCATTGCATCTTTACATAGGGAAATGCTAAATGACTAGAGTATTTTGTGGCTTTACCTAACTAGTGTTTCACTTGACTCCTTGTTGATTGATTTTTGACCCTCTTTAGCTTAATATTCTTGGAAGTTTTCTTTTGTACTAGACTACTAGTTGAACCCTATATGTAAGCTTAGAGGCTAGTTTCTCCAACAAGAGAAACTTGAGAATGACTAGGGCATGTTGCAGGCCTGTAGACAGGATTCCTACTACTTGAGGAGAGGGAAGCTTCCTTTCTAGGCAAGAAAAATGTTACGAAACTAACTAGAAGGAAGAGATTAGGAAGAAGGGGTAGGCAAGAATAGTCAACTCAAAAGGAAACTTAGACCTTAAAAACCTTAAATATAGACAGGAACTGTGTAGGCTTCAACAAATATTTATTGGCTGGTCATAAATGTGCAGCAATCAAATCCAACAGTCACTTGGAAGGAGAAATAAATTTCTAGGATCCATAAGTTTTAATGGTCGATGATTGGTGTAATTTGAATTCTAGTGGGTAAAGATTTATATCTAACCTATAGAGGCATTGGATGTAACCTTTGATATTAGAGTTGTCTAGGGACCCATTGTACTCAAGGAGATGTATTGTTGGGAAACCTTGCATTTGGATTCCTGATATGATTGACCATAATATAAACTTTGGAAAAAGGGAAAATATATTAGGGGCAGGAGTTTTAAAGACTTAGAAGGGATTTCTTTAGCGAGTGGACCAAACTAGGTATTTTTACTTGGGAGTTGGTGAAGTCTAGGTAAATAGGGTCAACTAAACAACCACATAAACCTAGCAGCCGACACAATCCTCAATAACATTCATATGGCATATGGAAACAACAACAATTTGATTTGTATTAATACTGAAAATATGCCTTAAAATGGCTTACAATCATGTTGAGAAAGAGCCGCTGTTACATAAAAAAAATAAAAAATTGGAATGGATGAAAATCTGGTTCTCCTTCTAGTTAATCTCTAGTTCCTTCAATGTCTCTCTTGCTTCAAATGGTCTGCTTCTTCTTGCCTATGTCCTTTCTCTTTTATTTTTTTCTCTTTCTTGCCCAAATATTCTCCTTTGCTCATGATTTAGGCACATTTCTTTCCAAGAATAACTTGCTCACACTTTTTGGCCACATCCTCATGTGTGTAGTGTTGGCGTTTCAATTAGCACCTCTGGAGTGCTTATTGGAAACAGACAGCTATGCATAGTGCGTGATGATTTCTCTTCAAATTATGGAGGGGAAGCTCCCTCTTGTTTGCTGATGTTTGTGTAAAATTACAACGGACTAAATGTTCCTATCTTTTTTACTCAGCGGGCAGGACACAAGGGTGCATAAACACAATGCGTTGCAGCTAAGGTTTTCTCTAGTTTCTGCAGATCTTAACTTCAACTAGGCTAACTTTTAATCTATCCTATTTCCTTAAGATAAACAGAGCATGAGGGCATAGGAGTGGGAATGGATGGTTGGATCACTTGGGACAACTGTCTCTCAGAATGCGTCTGAGGCTTTGAACTCTCAGATCTACGCTGGAATAAGGTCTTATGCAAGCAATCACTCTTTACGGTAAACTGAATCATAGGATTGCCAAGGAGGAGGAACCCCTGTCCGAGGTGTAGGCTGGGATGCAACTTACTAGAAACAACAAAGGATGATGAACTGAATATCAGGATTCCTGAGGAGGTGACGACAGTTGTCCAAAGTGTAGGCTGAAATACATATCATTACACAACATCAAACGATAATCATTAACATCAAAATACCCAAGGAGGTGACAACATTTGTCCAAGGGGGAGATTGAAACAATAGATTGTAAGAACAAGACGTTGATAGAACTTGAAACTTTAGATCAAATTGCATGTGCCTTTTTATTTCCTTCTTCAAACTTTCTCAACAAATTACAAAGATTTGGGACAATAAAGGTACAAAATCATACACAATTGCTTATCAAACCAAATAACTCTCATCCAAGAGTGAACAAATATAGACTTGCAAGCTTGTTGGCACAATGGCGCAACAATTTTGTGTAGTAAATAAAGGTTACAAAATAATGAGCAAAGGCTCTTATTTATAGAAGCTCAAAGGAGTAGGCAACCCTAAAATCTCCTTGAGTTAAACAATGAGTACTTGCCAATTTGCAAGATTTATTCCTATGTCTAAAAGTAGGTGATCAAGTAGTTAACTGGAAATCTACTTCAGTTAACTGAAACTAAACTAAAAGTGAACTCAAATTACAAAAGTGCCTCCAAAATAGAGATCCACAATAAGTGGAGATCTAGAATAGACATCCATAATTAGTGGGATCTGACATACATAATCAATGGGACAATGAGTTAACTTGGAAAGGGGCATCAAGTTAACTCCTGTTGCCATAAATGCTATTTTGGAGGGTAGGACGTCCTAACTAGGTGCTTTACACCTTATCACCTCCAATCAACAACTCCTCTAGCTAGTCGTTGACTTCTTCTGCCTCTGGACAATTAATGCTCCGCAGAATGATGACATGTCGCCTTAGCATCTCTTCACCACTTGCAATCTACTTTTGGCGGCTCCGTTACTGGAGTGATGACTTTTGTTTCTCCCATAGCTTTATGCTTTTGACGTTTTTCTTGATTCTTTTCAATGAAAGAGTGTTGTATGATGAAACTGCTAGATTTAACTGCGAACACCCTGGTTGTGAGAAATGCACTCGAACTTGCTGCACATGCAGAATTCCAATGATATCAATCCTCTAAACTGGCCTTTGAAGGCTATCAGATATACTAGGTGAAACCATATGGAAACTATGGATTTTGAGTGTCTATGCCTATCAATTTGTCCAAATCGGCCTATGGGTGAGCTCAATGTAGATCGTTGTCAGCCGTTTTCAGAAAAAACATGTAGCAAGACCGATTTGGTCTTGCATTCATCTTGAGAGCATTGCATTATGAAAACCTTAAAGATTGACTGTGCACACGATAATGTTCGGACAACTTTTCTGAAAACCCCTAAAAATAGCCCCCATCGAGAAGTATTTTTCCGGAAAAAATTTGACACTTAGGTATTGTAGGCGCTTCAAAGTTGAACAAATCTAGTTTGTCTAATTTTCAAAATTATGACTTTTTTAGGAAAACCCTGAAAATAGGGGCAGCAATGTTATTTTTTCTGGAAAAATCTAACACGTGGGTTTTGTTGAAAAAGTTGTGCTGATCATACCCAGAAGGTCAGATCTGTGATTAATCTCCATTTATTTGGACATGCGAGAAGATTTAAGACAAGAATAGAGGAAAAAGACAAGAAGAAGTTTGGAAGTTATCGACTGCCTCTTTGGATCTTAAAGAAAATTATGCTTGAAGATGCAACCTCTCATAAATTGTCCCTTTGTGCAACTGATTCATGAAAATATGAAGAACACCGAGAAATCCCTTTGTCAGATCTTTGTTGTACCCAAAACCAAAATTTTTGCTTCATCAAGGCATTTTGTTTAAAAGAGTCTAAATCTTGCTAAAATGATGTCTAGTACAGTTTTTGGGCAATATCAAGCATGGAGTTTTATCAGTATTTTGTCAGTCAAAGGCAGTTCTATTGATCAAAACCTACATCGGAGGCTCATAATGGAACATTTCACGATGAAGAAGCATTTCACGACAACAACTATGCTTTTGCATGATCATTTCAATGGTCAAGACGGAGTTTTTAGTGATTAAATTATGAAGATTTCTCAGAGAAAAGCAAGAAAGCGCAACTGTAGCCCAGGGGCACCCTTCTTTTTGAAGGTCAAGATCTTGTTGAAAATACTCATAAATACAGTCAAACTCTTCAGAATTGGTCTGGCTATCTGATGAGCTATCCAGCGAAGCTTTCCGAGACCCGTAACTCCGGCAACTGGCGACAGAAGTTGAAATTTCCAAAGTTTCACATTGTAGAAACTTGTCCTTTTTCAGCAAAAGCGCGCCTGTAGCTTGAGGGCGCCCTTCTTAAAGGGGGGGTGGATCTTGGTACTTCTGGTGGCTGATGCAGTCAATCTCTTCATGACTAGTCTGCTTATCCGACGAGCTATCAAACACAGTCATCCAAGTCCCAAAGCTCCGGCAGCCAACGTCTGAAGATGAACTTATAATGAAGATTTCACATCTTTGAGCTTCTTCGTTGTGTTTCCAGTGCAACTATAGCTCAGGGGCGCTTGTCAAAATGACCCTTAAGATGGTCCAGTTTGCTGACGAGGTCTTCCTGACATCAGTACTACTCTAGTCCAGCTTCGCGTTGCACCAAGTTGCCTGTTAATCCGACGTTCCAGGTGATCGTGGCAGAGGTTCTACCAAGCACGTAATTTCACTGGCGGACTGGCATAAAATTTTCATTGTATTTCTACAGTCCAGAGGCACCTAGCCTTTAGGCCTGTCAGATGAGGTCATTCGCGTTCGAAGTCTTCACGAGACTTGAGCGTAATTACTTCATCTATTCAACAAGCCCAGCCATCAGCTTCCAGGATTTGGCAGACGCTCGTATGTGCGAGGTCTTTGGCGAAATGCTAAAAAGTGAAGACATCCGGAAAATGGCTAAGTATGGAGCGTATATTTTAAATAAAATACGCACTTGCATTTTTGAGGTCTTAGAAGCAGTTTTCTTGCTTCGTTGTAATGTCCCCTTCTCGAGCATGATCTTTCTAGTGACCGTTGGCCTATTTCGGAGACCCGTAGGCTATTCAGAAGGTGAAATTAGGGTTTCATGTTTTGAAGGATGCTCTTGCTTGAGGTTGGTCGTTTCAATGGCGGATTCTTTCTGGGTTTTCAGAGAGCTTCACAGTGTTATGTTTTTCTTGGCATTTTGAGCATTTTCAGGAATTTACTATTTTTAGTAAATTCTATTTCTGGCAGTGGTCCTGTTGGTTTCGGCTCGGTTGGCTTTCCATTTCAGACTGATCAGTTGGCTTACTCATTTTTGGCTTTGGGGCATAACTGGAGAGATAAGTCGAATTATTTTAAGAATCATTTTGCTTCTGGTTTTGATTGTGTTTGAGTTTTTTTTTCATCAACGTTTCGGATCACACTCCATGATCCATCATCAGGATGAGAGAGAGCATAAGGAAGATAAATGAATTGTTGTAGACCCAAACCACCTAAAAAGGAGAGAAGCTACACACAAATCAAGGAAAAGAAATAATAAAGCAAAATGAAAATTGATAATAAGAAAAACATGAAAAATAAAATAGAGTTAAAAACACTAAGATGAAGCTTAAGAAAAACTAAGAGAAAAGAACTAAGCCCAAAGAACCAACAACATCGAGAGAAACAATTAAACCAAAAAGAGACGGGCAAACAAAATATAAACAATAAGAAATCACAAAAAAAACCTCAAAGAACAAATGAATAAAAGGGGAAAAGAGGCGAAACAATAAAATAAGCAAAAATACATTAAAAAGAAGGGGTGGGGAAACAAAAAAAGGAACAATAAACAAAAGAGAATAAACTAAAACATACATAAATATAAGAATAAAAAGGACAAAAAAGAAAATAACAACAAAATATATGACAGCACCCAATCAAAAGAAATAAACTAGAACAAAAAAGTTCAAAGACAAAAGACACAAAATAAAAATAAATTAAATAAATATAAAGGAATAAAGCCACAAGAAAATAAATTATATATATATATGAAAAACTAAATAGTATTATATATAAGAAAAATTATATTAAAATAAATAAAATAAATCCAACTATTAAAGAACAATCAAAATCAAATATGCAAAAGAGAGACCAAATTAAAAAAAAAATTTAAAAAATGCAAAAATAAATATATAAATAAAAGAAAGACCTAGACTATATATATATATAAGAAAAAATTCACTTGAATTAATATATATATGTTGGCGCTTAAATTGACCTCCTCGAATGCGGATTTGAAAACGGATACCTATGCAATAATGTGATAAAATCAGCTTCTTCAAATCTTTTCAGGGAGGGGAAGCTCCTCTTGCTGATGGTGTTTGAAAGAAAGTAAACTAAAACTAAGTTGCCTATCTTTTTTGATCAGCTTAGAGCACAAGGTTTTTTGAACACAAACGCCGCAGCTGAGATTTTCTGATATAAGAAGTTCAACTACGACTAACTTAAACTAAAGACGTTCCTAACCTCTCAAGTAATAGCAGAGCAAGAGAAGCTAGAAATTAACAAGGTAGATTTTCTGACAAAGTACTTTAATAATCTCTCTCTCAACAAACACCTACACACTTCACTGCAAGTTGAAATAAAGATCATGAAAGCATAACATAGATAACTTGAACTGAGATTTTAGACTAAGGCTAAAGAGGCTCATGATTTTTACTACTCAAATCAAAACAAAACTCCCTTCTAACATGCCTTGAACAAGAAATTGCAGCTAAGGAGGCTTTCTGGGTAAAACTTATTCTTAACACAATAGAAAACAGCAATCTCACTAACTCTTTGTTGGCTAAAGAGGCTCAACAATTTGCTTATCACAACACAAATGAACAATACTTGAGCAACAAATAGAAGGCACAATAGGCTCAGCGTTTTGTTCTCATAAGCACGGTTAAAGAAAAATAAATGAGCAAAGGCTCTTATTTATAGAGAAGCAGAGGAGTAGGGAACCCTAAAATCTCCTTGCTTTCACAATCTAGGGCTTGCTCAGCAAGCAAGCTTTATTACTAAATCTAGAAAGAAGATAACATCTAAAACCCTAGAAAGCAGAAAAAGCGGGAAACACCAACTATTACATCTTATCTTCTTTCTCTTCTCAAAGAATGGATAAGAATCGTTCCAAGAATAGAAAGAAAGCGGAAAGAAAGCTTCTAGATGAAAGCCGCTTTAAAGCTCGATCTCATCCGCTAGAAAATTGGAAATTGTGTCCCGGTTCGGTGCATCTATGCCAACTAAGGCAATATTCTGATTCTCCAAGATCTCTTCGCCTTTTGTGATCAAACCTAGAGGATCTTTCACTTCTTCAGTTGCTTTATGAGTTTTGTTCTTGAAAAACATCGCTGCCCCAAAAAATGACTCACAAATTTGATAACTTGGCGACTCTGCAACTTTATGCTTTTGACACTTCGCTTGATTTCCAATAGAAGAGTATTGCACAACTCTTTTTTGATACCTTTCCTTTTTCTCATATCACACCTTCTCTCGTTCTTCAGCTGAGATGATGAAGTTCTGACATAGTGCTGATTTGGTCTTAAACTTGAGGGGAGTGTATTCCATATTGAAAACCTTGAAGAATGACTGTAAACTCGCCTATGTTCAGACAAACTTTGAGCAACTTTCTATTTTTAGAATGCTGGTTTTGGCCTCAAACGGACAATTTTTTGGAAATTTTTCTGAGATATGGGTTTTGTTCGTGAGTATCGATGCAAGACAACCCGATCGGCCCATTTTGAAAATTTTGAATTTTGGCTCGAAAAAGCGCTATGAAACCCTAATTTCTTCAATTTTTCACCGAAAAAACTGGCACCTGGGTTTTGTTCAGAATACAATTTGGAATGAACCCAGTTGATTAGATTTGAAAAACATTGATGGCTGATCGAAAAAGCAGCCAACCCTAGAATTTGAAATTTTCTTGAAAAAGCTATGATATGGGTTTTCTTCAGAAGACTGTTTAGAGAGGACCCAGATGATCAAAAATTGGAAACCCTGAAGATTTCACTGACATGCAACTAAAAAGCAGCTGCTGCAACTTGATGAAAGTTTCTTGAAAAATTCTTCAGAAGATTGAGGCAAAAAGACCCAGATGATTGAAAAATGGAATGCCTTGGTCTTCTTCTTGAAAAATTTGATCTTCTGGAACAAAAAGAATGAAAGAACAATGGTTTATGCTTGCTGGTCTGAAAAATCTGATATAAAACCAGCAACTATGGATTCTTGAATCACAAAAATTCTTCAAACTTGCTGTTCCAACTTTCTCCTCTGGATGCTACCTGCAAAAAAAAAAATGAAAAATACACTGAAAAGAGGTGTTAAATAGACTTAGGTTTTGATTTTAGGTTTTGCTTTTTTTCTGCTTTTATTTCCAAAACCCTAAATCTCATCTCCTCTCAGTTTGGACGCCATCTTCTTCCTTTCACAATTTTGAAAATTTGAAAATCTCAAAAATCTTCTAAGGCATGAAGATTTGGGCGCCTTTCTCCAAGAGGGGCGCTCAACTTCACCAGACTTAGTCAAAATTTCCACTTTTTAAACTTTTCTCCATTTTAACACGCCACTTCGCCACTGATTTCTCGTTGACTGGTTTACTCGACAGGCGAGCTGAATGGTTCACTGCGGAGCCGGACTGATTCTGAAGAAGACGTCCTGGAGGCACCTCCTGTTAAAAACTTGATTTCGACCTCCGAATTCACGGGAGGCTTTTCCTTCTAGGGGCGCCCAGTTTCTTCAGTGTTAGCCATTTTCCTGATTTCCAAGTTCTTCATTAACTTCTCTTCCGCAGATGATCTCGTTAAATCTTGAGCTCCGGGCGTCGGATTGCTGAATGTTTGTGCTCATCGCGAAGCTGACGGAAAATGAAGAGGGGTGCTCTGGAGGCACGTTTGTCAAAAAGTGGATTTTTACCCTTCAAAAGGTTGGGCGCCTATCTTGGCTGGGGGCGCCCAGTTTACCAACACTTAGTTTATTTTTTGATTTTTTCACTTTTGCTTTGAATTTCTCTTTTCAACACTCATTGGACCCTCTGTTCAGCCTTTTGAATCTGATGACTGCGAGCTCCGTTTGTCGTGCTAAATAGCTCACTGCAAAGCCAGTTGAATTCTGAAGACATCCCGTTATAGCTTTGACTGCAAATTCCTCTGTTTGCACCCTTGAAAAGTTGGGCGCCTTTCTCTCTTTAGGGCGCCCAGTTTCTCCAGACTTAGAAAAATTCTTAATTTATTCAACTTCAAGTTTCAGATTTTCACTTCACACCTTCTACTTTGACTTGAATTTGCCGGAGACTGGATCATTGGATGCTCTGACGGGGATATCCATCGCGAAGCTGACTGAAAACTGAGCAACTTCCATTGAAGACCGTAACCCTAATTCCTTCATCTGGTACCCTGAAAAGGTGGGCGCCTTTCTTCAACTGGGGCGCCCAAACTTAGCAGACTTAGAAAATTTTCATGACTTTTCACTTTTCTTCCTCGATCCTCGTGCATGTTCATCATTTCACTTTCTGCCGGAAGTTTTGAATGCTAAAATTAACGCCTGGCAGTCGGATGACCTCCATTGATGACCTCGGAACTCCAGATATGCTTCTGAAAAAGCTGAATAGACCGAGTAGGGCAAAACTGATTATTTTAAGATTCTGACTGCACCAGCCTAATACGGACACATTTTGAGCCAATCAAAATCAGTTCGGACCCTGTCGGACCAACTTTCTATTTTTAGAAAATTTTACAAGATCCGCTTCGAAGAAACTCAGAAAACCTGTGAAAACGCATTATTTTGAGAAAATTTCTAAAATAGCAGCTTTTCCTAAAATTTAGGGGATGAAAAACTGAGATCTGGGTTTTGTAGGTTAAGCTGCTCTTAGTAGACCCAGATCGTCAGAAATTGAAAAAATTGTGTTTTAACCCTCCATGCAAGACATGCACACCCAAATTTTGACCTTTTTGACTGATTTGACAAGACTTTTACTCATTTCTTCAAAATGTCTAAGTGTAACAAAAATTTTAATTTTGGGGTACAACAATATATATATAAGAAAAACAAACAAATAACAAGGACAAGGCCACCCATAAGACAACCAAGAGGAAAATAAATCAACAAAAAAGCCAACCTACAAGAAGACCTAGCAGAGACCCACCACGAGGACACCGAAGAGAAAGGAGAGAAGAAGGACCAGGTGATGCCTATTTTTGAGATTGGATAACAAAGGATTCCAAGAACGACTGAGGCTCCAACCCTCGTCTCGATTGAGGTTAGTGGGATGATTACTAATCTCAATAGCTTCTTTGATTTTCCTTTTGAAAAAATTGTCTTCTTTGCACAAAACTTTAAAGTTTTCTAAGCATATATGGTGCTTGGTAGAACACGAGTGGTCGGCAAGGGCTGATTTGAGGATCCGCTCGTGTTTTATATCAGCACCATGCTCTTTGATTCTTGTACAAAAAACTCGGCCAGTTTCTCCTATATAAGGTGTGCCACAGGAGCAAACCACCTTATAGACTCCTGAATCAAGAAGGATGTTCTTAGAGTCCTTGATAGAGAGGAGACGACTTTGCACAGTTGAGAAGGGCTTGAAGGCACATTTGAGACCTTTCTTGAGCAAGATCTTGGAAATTTTGTGCGAGATGCCTTCAATGAAGGGAAGGGCAGCACTCGGAGGGACCTCAAGCTTGGAGGAAGTGTTGTTAGAGAGGAAAAAGGTCTTGGTTTGGTTGAGAGCTTTGGATATTTGTTTGCTTGTAAACCCATTCAAGCTGAAGACTTTGCGAAGGTGGGCTAACTCTTGGTTCAAGTTGTCTTCATCACAAATCCGATAGGCTCTTAAGGCTAAAGTTTTGAGGACACCAATTTATTGGCAGGGGTGGTGATGAGAAGAAGAGTGGAGGTAGAGGTCAGTGTGGGTAGCTTTGCGAAAGACGCGACGGCCAAGGGAGCCGTCCGATTTTTTGAAGAGCAAGATGTCAAGGAAAGGGAGTTGGCCTTCGACTTCAATCTCCTTAGTGAAGGAAATGCTACTAGCCAAGCTATTGAGATGAGCATGGAATTCTTCCAACCTATCCAAACCGTGCGGCCAACAGACGTTAGTGTCATCCACGTAACGCTTCCACCATTTGGGTTTGAGAGGGAAGGATGAAAGAGCCAAATCTTCAAAATGTCCCATGTAAAGGTTGGAGATGACCGGGGAGAGAGGGGAACCCATAGCAACGCCATCTACTTGCTCATAAAAAATGCCTTGGAATGAGAAGAATGTGGATTTTAGGAAAAATTCCACAAGGGAGGCAATTTCATCATTTGATTTGCGTCTGACAATCTCAATGGAATCAAGGATGGGAACTTTGGTGAAAAGAGAGACCACGTCAAAGCTCACTAGGAGGTCATTGCTGTCTAGTTTGACATCCTTGATAAATTCAACAAACTGGGTGGAATCCTTAATGTGGGATTCAGATTTGCCGACGAGATGAGAGATAAATTTGGCCAAAAAAGAAGCAAGCTTGTACGTGGGAGAGCCTATGGTATCCACTATTTAGATCCCCTCTGCGTGAGATTTTTAAGAAGGGGTCTTGGCTTTGCTATTGCCCCTTGTGACATTCCCCACTTGGACTTTCTCGTTGGCATAGAAAGCATCGTGCAGTCTCTTCCTATGGACGTCGCTGAAGAAGTCAGGCAAGACTGCGCTGTGGCCCTTCATCGCGCCAAACCTCCTAAGTGTAACTTACCCAAAGTTGAGCTTGTTGCGTTCAACAATTTGTTACACAATAATGATCTTGTCATTAGCAAAGCTGACAAAGGCAATGCGACAGTCATTATGGACAAACCTGATTACATTTCTAAAATGATGGATCTTCTCTCAGATTCCCTAAGCTATAAAGTCTTATCTCGTATGTAGAAACCCTTGTTTCCCCTGTTTTCCGAAACTGTGTTTTTTGATTGTTTTGGTGTATTTTGATAATTTTGATATTTTTGCATGAATAAGAAGGAATGCGATTTTGGAAAGAATTTGATATAAAATCTTAAACAAATACAATGCTTCCAGATCTAGCATAAATAGACTCAGAAATCGATAACTATTGTTTGTATTATTTTGCCACTGCCATTACAATAAGGAATCTCAGATATACAGGCTAGATAAGACAAAATATTAATTAAAAGAACCTGATTTGCAGCAAGCTGAGAATGCTCTGAAACTGGTACGGCTGCAATAAATATCCACTTGTCCCTCCGTCAAATGCCAGAAGACTGATCCAAAGGTAAATGCGCCAACTGGGTGGAAGCCAGAAGATCAGAATGGGAGGCGATTTGCTCTGAACAAAAAAGGACGCCCTTTTTATGAAGGTATGGCCAGGTATAGAAAAATTACGGCCTTTGTACAATAGCCAATAAATAAAAGGTACGACCCTTGTGAAGGTCTCTTGATCTCAGGAATTTGGGCGCCTGTATTTAATTAACTCCTTCGGATGAATTCACTGAAACCCTGAATATATTTCACCTGTAATGCTCTGTGATAACTTCAGAATAAAGTTATCTCTCTGCCTTGCAATAGATCAGCTGGTATTTCACAGCCTCTGAATCGCACACACTGAAGATTTCACGTTCTCCAATGCAAATTGAAAACTTGAACCCTTGGCTCTGTCTTTAGAAGAAAATACTCAGCAAAAGTCGACTTCAATCATCATGGCTCGATTTCCAATGAGAAAACCTTATATTCTTCAAAAGCTCGATTTTCACAATTAGGTTTTTTCATTAAAATAATTCGAACTTCTTCCTTTTAATATTTCAATAGTTTCAAATCACATTTTTAATTATAAAATATAATTAAAAACGGCCCCTTCCCTGATGGGCGACCCCCTTCAGCAATTCACTTAAGTTATAATATTAAAATATTATAACTTTATAATATAAGCTCCAAAAATAATTAATATTTAATTAATCAATTAAATATTAATATCTTCCCTCGAAATGTGTTCGATTCGCGAACCGTCTGAAGCTGGTGACTAAGTGAATGATTCTGCACATGATCAATCCATACTGCTAAAAATAGCAGGGGTGCCTCGCTGAGTGCCAAATACTGCTAAAAATAGCAACTCAGGCAAATGGTGTCTGAATGAGCCCGAACGAAAGCCAACTGGTCAAATTCTGACAACTGAAGCCAAGCCAAGCTCCATCAAGACCCTCTATCCATCCCATCAGCCTACGAGGGTCGCATAATAGGCTAATCGTGAGCTCTAAGAGATGTCAACTGGAAGGGGACATGATAGTCCGCCCCTCCTGAAATTGCTTGTCCTCAAGCAATCTCAACTCCGGATGCTGCAAAATATCCTCACTCTCCCATGTAGCATCCTCCACTGGCAAATCTCCATTTCACCAAATATTCCCTGATAGTCCTCCTACGAATCACTCTCTTTGTACCAGGATAGACCAGTACCAAAATCAACTTTCTCATCATCTAAGGGAGGTAAACTGCAAGGTACCACACGGTGTCCCAACGCCTTCTTGAGACGCGACACATGAAAACATTGTACCTTACCGAAGCTCTAGCTCATAAGCCCAGACTATAGAATAGCGGGCTTAAGCTTCTCTCAACCACTCTTCCTAAGAGTAGACCAACGGTAAGGCAGATAAGATAAACCATGTCACCCACCTCAAAAGACCTTCGTCCTCTCTGACCACAGACCGCTTGATTCAGGCCTTGGCAATATTCTCCTTGAGAGCCCTCATAGTATCCCGACTCAGCAACAAGTCTCCAGACTGGGCACTCTACTGTCACGCAGTAGCAAATCCAGAAAACTCGGCACCTCATAACCGTACAACACCATGAAAGGGGACATCTGAATGGTCATATGGAATGTCGTGTTGTAGCAATACTCGCACAAATGAATCCACTTGACCCATGCTCATGTCCCGCAATATAGTTCCCCAGGTACCCTTCCACCCACTTACACTATCTCCTCCCGCCCATCGGCTACAATGGTATTTCTGTAAGCTCGGGCCCCACAGAAGTCCAAACACCTCGGTGACTCAAGAAACCATCATCCCCGGCTGCTCACTATGCCCGAGGCAACCCATGTAGTCTCAATACCTCACGAAGAAGACCTCTCACACCGTAGCCGCGGTAGGTGGTGGTAATCGAAAGAAGTGGGCATACTTCAAGGAGCAATCCACACAAACCACATATATACAATCTCGTCCTTGGGCTTTAGGCAAGCCCGTAATGAAATCCATCGACAGACATTCCCACTTCCTGTCAGGAATCGGAAGTGGCTGCAACAATCCTGCCGGGTACGTATTCTCCTACTTGTTCTGCTGACAAACAAGGCACTCACGCACATACTGAAGAACATCTGCCTTAAGTCCTTTCCATGTAAATCTCTCCCGAATCAATCTGTAGGTTTTGAAATACTCGGGATGTCCTGCTGTAGGTACATCATGAAAGACTCGCATAATAATGTTCTTCACCTCTGAACCTGGGACCAAATAAACCCTGTTCTTGTAAATGATCAAGTCATTCACAAGCGTGTATCTAGTGTCAATCGTCGATCCCTCAACGATGCTGGATGCCCATGTATCCTTGGCATACTCTGCCACAATCATATGCCTCCAATCCTCTGAAATGTGAACCATAGAGCTCAGATAAGGCCTGCGTGAAAGAGCATCAGCTACTACATTCTGGGTACCTTTGATATAAGAGATATCAAAGTCATATGCCTGCAATTTACTTACCCACTTCTGCTGACGATCATTGAGATCTCGCTGCCCTAGGAAGTGCCTCAAACTGTTGTGGTCAGTTTTAATACAAAATTTACTGCCCACAAAGTATTGCCTAAATTTTGCCAAGGCATGCATTATAGCGAGCATCTCCTTATCATAAATATTGTAGAGCCTCTCTGGCCCTCTGAGTTTACGGCTCTCATACACAATAGGGTGCTTGTCCTGCATAAGCACCGCACCAATGCCCTCGCCAGAAGCATTGCACTGAAGCTCAAAAGCCTTCGAAAAATCTGGTAGTGCCAACACTGGGCACGTGGTCATCAACTCCTTGAACCTCATAAAACACTCCTGTGCCTCAGGAGTCCAACAGAAAGCACCCTTTTTCAACAAGTCCGTCATAGGTGCTGCATGTCGTGAATAACCATTCACGAATCTGCGGTAAAACCCACACAAACCAAGAAATCCCCGCAGCTGTGTAAGGTTCGCCGGAGTAGGCAAGTCTATAATAGCGCGGATCTTCTCAGGATCCATCTGCACTTCCTCTGCACTGATAATATGACCTAAGTATAACAATTTGGTCATCCCCAAATCACATTTGGACTCCTTGGCGTACAAGGACTCCCTCTCCAAAATACTGAGCACGGTCTCTAGATGAGCCAAATGCTCCTGCCAAGTCCTGCTGTATATAAGAATATCATCGAAGAAGACAAGTACAAATCTCCTCAGCAGTGAATGGAAAACTCTGTTCATGGTGGACTAAAATGTCGCTGGCGACAGTGAGCCCAAATGGCATCACCACAAACTCAAAGTGTCCACAATGACAACGGAATGCAGTCTTCTCAATGTCCTGTGCACGAACCCTAATCTGATGATATCCCGACCTTAAGTCTATCTTCGTGAAGTAGCATACACCATGGAGCTCATCAATAAGCTCATCGATACGAGGTATTGGATACCTGTTTTTGATAGTCCTCTTATTCAGGACTATGTAGTCTATGCACATGCGTAGGGTGCCATCCTTCTTCTTCACCAGAACAACCGAAGAAGCGAATGGTGATTTGCTAGGTCGAATATGACCCATAGCAAGCAACTCCTTTATCGTCTTTTCTATCTCATCCTTCAACCTCTTAGGATGCCTGTAAGGAGTAATCATAACGGGCTTAGCGCCCTCCTCGAGCTTTATAATGTGCTCAATGCCCCTGTCTGGAGGTCTCCCTGGTGGAATATCACTGAATACCTTCTCATGCTTGACTCTCAACTGCTGTATGTTAGGATGATACTCAGTCTTCTGCTGTCCCTCCTGTATAGGTGCCAATGTGCACTCGGCAGCCCACTCTACCATGTCATGTCGCATGAGTCTCTCCATCCGACGAAAAGAAATAGTTTTGATGTTGCTGTCCCGAATTGCCTTGAGAATATGTGTCTTCCCATCCACATCAAAACGAATCTCCATGTCCTTGAGACGAAGAGTGACTTCCTCAAGGGAATGAAGCCACTTCATGCCCAAGACTAAATCGATATCCCCCATGTTCACCACGTAATAATCAGCCTTGAACTCATAGTTGTTCAAGCGCAAGGGGAGATCCTTAATCATACGTTCACACCTGAGAGTGTAACCGTCGGCCACCTTAACCCTAATACCTTCGAACTCCTCAGTGATGAGTCCGCGCTTCTCCACAAATCTAGCATCGATAAAATTGTGGGTGGCTCCTGTATCAAGAAGGGTAATGACCCTCTGTCCTGCCAAAACTCCACGAAGTCTGAATGAGCCCTCCTGCTGAATGCTAGATAGACGTGCCTCCTGAATCTGAAGCTCTGACTCTGCCTCTACCTTAGGCTCTGAAGCCTCTGACTCTGAATCCTCAAAACTCTCCTGCTGTTCGGAATTCTCTGATTCCGAATCCTCATAATAAGCCCACATCACCCGATTTGCCTTGCCCTTAGGCCTCAAAGGACAATCGTGATTGGCATCATAGGGACCTTTGCAGTAGAAGCAAAGCTTCTTCCTGCGTAGATCATTAAGAGCCTCTCGATCCAAAGGTGGTGCTGCTGATTTACCCTTTGAATCATTCTTGAAATCTGATTTATCTTTGTTAAAATCTGATCTCTCTCTATTTTTATTGAAGCCCTTATTGTCCCTGAAAGAAGAATTGTTTCTGGAGTTAAACCTGTTGGATGGTGCTGCCAACTCCATGCTACGCGCCTTCTTCATGGCTTCCTGTAACGAAGGAGGATCAAAGGCTTTGATCCAACCTCTCAATGGCTCTGTCAGTCCCTCCATGAAAAGCACTACAAGTCGCCTCTCTGTAATATTCAGAACCATAACTGATAACTTTTGAAAGTCACCAATGTAAGATTCCAAACTGCCACTCTGTCGTAACTGAGCCAAATCTCTGAAATAGGATTCTGGATCCTTTTGTCAAATCGTTCCACCAATCTGTCAACAAACTCCTGATATGTGGTGATCCGATCGTGCTGAAGTGTCACCATCCCGTGGTGCCACCAGTCGTAAGCTACCCCCTCAAGATGCAATGTCGCATACCTGATAGTATCTCTCTCAGCCATCGAACGCAATGTGAGGAACGTGTCTAGCTTACTAATCCAGGCCTGAGCTGTAACCTTACCACTACCATCGAACATCGCTAGATTGAGTCTGTTTGTAGCATGTTTCAGATCATTGTTCTGATATCTAGGTCTCCAATCCTGTCGACCTCGGTGATGTTCTCTCCTCTGTGTAATGAATCTGTCAAAGGTAATCCTCTCTCTGACATCTGGTGGTACTAACTCCCACTCCTCGTTCGCTGCCATAAGTGTGTCTGCGAACAACTCCTCATGCTCTTCACCTGCAATAGCCTCATCGGGCTCCTGTCTCACAAAAGTAGGCCTAGTGGGTCTGTCTGCTGTCCGTGAAACAGTCCTAGGTGCTCTCCGGGATCCTGCATCACTCCTGTCCTCGTCACGATGTGGTGACCGTCTCCTTGGCGTCCCTAACCTCTGGATTGCCACTGCCAACTGATGTAGCACATCGTTGGACTGCCGTTGACCTGCTCGTAAGTCTCTGAGAGTGTCTAAAACCTCTGCATCGTCCTGATCTCTAGGGTTATGAGGAATCTCTGTTCTCGGAGTATCTGTTCTATCAGCCATGTTTCCCGGCTGCCGGATCGAACCCTGTTGCCTGTCAATCAAGGCTCTCCTGCGAGTATAATACCTGTGAGACCCAAACTCTTGTGGCTGCATAAGATTGCTAAACCCTCAGGATGGTAGGATTTAGCTCTGATACCACTGTAGAAACCCTTGTTTCCCCTATTTTCCGAAACTGTGTGTTTTTTGATTGTTTTGGTGTATTTTGATATTTTTGATATTTTTGCATGAATAAGAAGGAATGCGATTTTGGAAAGAATTTGATATAAAATCTTAAACAAATACAATGCTTCCAGATCTAGCATAAATAGACTCAGAAATCGATAACTATTGTTTGTATTATTTTGCCACTGCCATTACAATAAGGAATCTCAGATATACAGGCTAGATAAGACAAAATATTAATTAAAAGAACCTGATTTGCAGCAAGCTGAGAATGCTCTGAAACTGGTACGGCTGCAATAAATATCCACTTGTCCCTCCGTCAAATGCCAGAAGACTGATCCAAAGGTAAATGCGCCAACTGGGTGGAAGCCAGAAGATCAGAATGGGAGGCGATTTGCTCTGAACAAAAAAGGACGCCCTTTTTATGAAGGTACGGCCAGGTACAGAAAAAGTACGGCCTTTGTACAACAGCCAATAAATAAAAGGTACGGCCCTTGTGAAGGTCTCTTGATCTCAGAAATTTGGGCGCCTGTATTTAATTAACTCCTTCGGATGAATTCACTGAAACCCTGAATATATTTCCCCTATAATGCTCTGTGATAACTTCAGAATAAAGTTATCTCTCTGCCTGGCAATAGATCAGCTGGTATTTCACAGCTTCTGAATCGCACACACTGAAGATTTCACGTTCTCCAATGCAAATTGAAAACTTGAACCCTTGGCTCTGTCTTTAGAAGAAAATACTCAGCAAAAGTCGACTTCAATCATCATGGCTCGATTTCCAATGAGAAAACCTTATATTCTTCAAAAGCTCGATTTTCACAATTAGGTTTTTTCATTAAAATAATTCGAACTTCTTCCTTTTAATATTTCAATAGTTTCAAATCACATTTTTAATTATAAAATATAATTAAAAACGGCCCCTTCCATGATGGGCGACCCCCTTCAGCAATTCACATAAGTTATAATATTAAAATATTATAACTTTATAATATAAGCTCCAAAAATAATTAATATTTAATTAATCAATTAATTATTAATATCTTCCCTCGAAATGTGTCCGATTCGCGAACCGTCTGAAGCTGGTGACTAAGTGAATGATTCTGCACATGATCAATCCATACTGCTAAAAATAGCACGGGTGCCTCGCTGAGTGCCAAATACTGCTAAAAATAGCAACTCAAGCAAATGGTGTCCGAATGAGCCTGAACGAAAGCCAACTGGTCAAATTCTGACAACTGAAGCCAAGCCAAGCTCCATCAAGACCCTCTATCCATCCCATCAGCCTACGAGGGTCGCATAATAGGATAATCGTGAGCTCTGAGAGATGCCAACTGGAAGGGGACATGACATCGTAATCCTTGTTCAAAATTTTTAAAAAAAGTCAAATCTTTGGTTTTGAGCTCGTCTTTTGATGACTCAACTCAGAAACGCTTGATTCCCTCCAAAGAAATGACTCCTCGCATTTATGGAGTTCCAAAAATTCATAAAAGTGGCATTCCCTTGCGTCCCATAGTGGATACCATAGGCTGTCCCACGTACAAGCTTGCTTCTTTTTTGGCCAAACTTATCTCTCATCTCGTCGGCAAATCTGAATCCCACATTAAGGATTCCACCCAGTTTGTTGAATTTATCAAGGATGTCAAACTAGACAGCAATGACCTCCTAGTGAGCTTTGACGTGGTCTCTCTTTTCACCAAAGTTCCCATCCTTGATTCCATTGAGATTGTCAGACACAAATCAAATGATGAAATTGCCTCCCTTGTGGAATTTTGCCTAAGATCCACATTCTTCTTATTCCAAGGCGTTTTTTATGAGCAAGTAGATGGCGTTGCTATGGGTTCCCCTCTATCCCCGGTCATCGCCAACCTTTACATGGAACATTTTGAAGATTTGGTTCTTTCATCCTTCCCTCTCAAACCCAAATGGTGGAAGCGTTACGTGGATGACACTAACGTCTGTTGGCCGCACGGTTTGGATAGGTTGGAAGAATTCCATGCTCATCTCAATAGCTTGGCTAGTAGCATTTCCTTCACTAAGGAGATTGAAGTTGAAGGCCAACTCCCTTTCCTTGACATCTTGCTCTTCAAAAAATCAGACGGCTCCCTTGGCCGTCGCGTCTTTCGCAAAGCTACCCACACTGACCTCTACCTCCACTCTTCTTCTCATCACCACCCCTGCCAAAAAATTGGTGTCCTCAAAACTTTAGGCTTGAGAGCCTATCGGATTTGTGATGAAGACAACTTGAACCAAGAGTTAGCCCACCTTCGCAAAGTCTTTAGCTTGAATGGGTTTACAAGCAAACAAATATCCAAAGTTCTCAACCAAACCAAGACCTTTTTCCTCTCTAACAACACTTCCTCCAAGCTTGAGGTCCCTCTGAGTGCTGCCCTTCCCTTCATTGAAGGCATCTCGCACAAAATTTCCAAGATCTTGCTCAAGAAAGGTCTCAAATGTGCCTTCAAGCCCTTCTCAACTGTGCAAAGTCGTCTCCCCTCTATCAAGGACTCTAAGAACATCCTTCTTGATTCAGGAGTCTATAAGGTGGTTTGCTCCTGTGGCACACCTTATATAGGAGAAACTGGCCGAGCTTTTTGTACAAGAATCAAAGAGCATGGTGCTGATATAAAACACGAGCGGATCCTCAAATCAGCCCTTGCCGACCACTCGTGTTCTACCAAGCACCATATATGCTTAGAAAACTTTAAAGTTTTGTGCAAAGAAGACAATTTTTTCAAAAGGAAAATCAAAGAAGCTATTGAGATTAGTAATCATCCCACTAACCTCAATCGAGACGAGGGCTGGAGCCTCAGTCGTTCCTGGAATCCTTTTTTATCCAATCTTAGAAATAGGCATCACCCCCTTCCTTGAATTTTCCTCGCTTTTCACCTGGTCCTTCTTCTCTCCTTTCTCTTCGGTGTCCTCGTGGTGGGTCTCTGCTAGGTCTTCTTGTAGGTTGGCTTTTTTGTTGATTTATTTTCCTCTTGGTTGTCTTATGGGTGGCCTTGTCCTTGTTATTTGTTTGTTTTTCTTATATATATATATATATATTAATTCAAGTGAATTTTTTCTTATATATATATATAGTCTAGGACTTTCTTTTATTTATATATTTATTTTTGCATTTTTTAAATTTTTTTTTTAATTTGGTCTCTCTTTTGCATATTTGATTTTGATTGTTCTTTAATAGTTGGATTTATTTTATTTATTTTAATATAATTTTTCTTATATATAATACTATTTAGTTTTTCATATATATATATAATTTATTTTCTTGTGGCTTTATTCCTTTATATTTATTTAATTTATTTTTATTTTGTGTCTTTTGTCTTTGAACTTTTTTGTTCTAGTTTATTTCTTTTGATTGGGTGGTTTGATTTAGTTTATCTCTTTTGTTTATTGTTCCTTTTTTTGTTTCCCCACCCCTTCTTTTTAATGTATTTTTGCTTATTTTATTGTTTCGCCTCTTTTCCCCTTTTATTCATTTGTTCTTTGAGGTTTTTTTTGTGATTTCTTATTGTTTATATTTTGTTTGCCCGTCTCTTTTTGGTTTAATTGTTTCTCTCGATGTTGTTGGTTCTTTGGGCTTAGTTCTTTTCTCTTAGTTTTTCTTAAGCTTCATCTTAGTGTTTTTAACTCTATTTTATTTTTCATGTTTTTCTTATTATCAATTTTCATTTTGCTTTATTATTTCTTTTCCTTGATTTGTGTGTAGCTTCTCTCCTTTTTAGGTGGTTTGGGTCTGCAACAATTCATTTATCTTCCTTATGCTCTCTCTCATCCTGATGATGGATCATGGAGTGTGATCCGAAACGTTGATGAAAAAAAAAACTCAAACACAATCAAAACCAGAAGCAAAATTGATTCATAATTATGGATTGTGGAAACTTGATATTTCGAATTATTTTAATTAAGTCATGTTTTAATGTTATATTTTAACATTGACCCCTTGGCCTAGCAACTTCACTTTAAGTTGTTTTAAAAGATGTTCTTTATGGGTGGGCGCCTCATTGAAGGAATTAATTATATTTCTTATTAAAAGATTTAATCCAAGCATAAGTTGGACGTCAACTTCAAGGAAAAGATAAAGTTTATAATTAAAAGTCAAATATTGCTTGGGAAAGTGGGACGCCATCTATTGGAGAATTAGGGTTTGACTCAAAAAAGAAGATTAGGGTTTCGAGAAGGTCAACGGGAAATTATAAAAGGGAGCCATTGGTTCTCATTTCATCATCTTTTGTCTACAGGAATGTTATGCCTGCCGGATTGGCTTTGGGATTGCTTCGAGGAATGTACGCCTCCTAGCTTGGCATTGCTTCTCGCTTGAAAGATAGCGACTAGTGGTGAGATAGTGTAGTTTGAGTGATTCATTGTGAGATTTCTGCATTTTAGTCTTTGTGTGGTTTTGTAAATCAGTTTTATGCATATTAGTGAGTTTCTGGAATTGCATATTCATTGTAGCAGATTGTCGTTTTTAATCACAAGTCAAAAAATACAAAAAGAGTGCTTTTGGGTATTGTCGTATTCTCTTTGTCTATAAGGGGCGACCCATTCCTCAAATTTGTAGAATTTTTAATAGTCTTGAAATTTTAAATGCAAATCGCCCCTCTTGCTGGGCTGTACCATCTAGATCTGTCTTGGGATTCGTGCATTAAATAAATAGGGACTTTTGCTTTGTTTTCAGTGCTCCATCTTGGTCGCCTTCATCATTAGGGTCTCTTGCTTTTCGTTTCACGTCAATTGGATGAGTTATGAGAGAGATATGTCTATTTTAATATGATCTCAGATTGCTGGTTTTACATTTAAAGGTGCAGATCTGATTAGATCAGAATCTTAAATCTGGTTTTTGAGAGAAGAAATCAGTCTTGGTATTTCCATTAAGCAAGGAGAATTCTCTATTTAAATGCTCGTTGAATTGTTCTAACTCTATGCTCTTGGCAGGCAAATTCTCTATCATATTGTAAGCTGACAGTAGTACTGACAACAGTGCTTTAATCTTGCTTAATCATGATTTGTAATGCTCATCTTTACATTCTGTAATTGTTTTGTAATATCTTACATCTCCGCCCTATGGTAGCTCCTTTCCCACTCCGGGTTAGAAAGCACATTCTGGGTGTCGAGTTACTTTCAGCATTCTCGCTTATTTTCCCTAATTGCATTGTAATTCTTAGCATCTCCGTCATATGGTAGCTCCCATTCCATCTCGGTTTGGAAAACACATTCTTGACGTCGAGTTATTTCAGCTTATTAGTTGGTAGGGATCCTCTGACCACATGCTCGTCGTTCGCCGACGCATTCTTGGTTAGAGTTCTTGTATCAACATTTCTTTAAGATCCTCTGACCAATGCTCACACCTTGCCCACATCGGGATCCCGGTGTACATTCTGGGTAGAGTTGCTTTCAGCATCGTTTTGGTTTAGAGCTAACCTTAACAGGTGCATATTGTTTGTAATTTTCCATTGAAAAAGTTAAAAAAATTTGGCTCGGAATATTTCAGTGGTATCAGAGCCAAGATCTTGCCATCCTGTGAACAAACCGTCTATGAGTGACAGAGAAAAGAGATACATAGCAAGGGAAGACAAGAAAGTTGCAAAACAGTTTCAGCCCTATCAGGCCCCAGAAGGTCAGACAGCTTCAGAGGTCTTGAGGGCTCATTGGGAGTCTTCTCAGGAAATAGATATGGCAGAAGGTGAGAGGTCAGTCGGGGGTAACGAGAGGTTTACCAGCAACAGAGATGATAGTGGGAAGGGAAAAGAGAGATCGATAAGTCCCGGAAAAAGATTTGAAAGGAAGATGGATGCCTTGATGGATATGGTATCTCTCATGATGGGGAAAGTGGGCCAGAACACAATTCCACAAAGCAACCCAGGACATAGAGGAGAACACAGTGCCTCCAACTAGCATGATGGACATGCTGCTTAGCCTGTTTCAAACAATACATACATTTCTGCCAGGCCATTCAAACCCACCTTCTTGGTACCCGTAAACACTCAACCTGATCCTGAAGAGAATGCTTCATTCGTGGAGCAGTTGAGACTTGGCCGTGCGGAGTATGATTCTCTCTCTGATGAAATCAAGATGGATATGTCCTATAATGATTTTATGGATCATAAAAGAAAGAATAAGGGACAAGGGAGACATTATGAGCAAAGAAGAACAACAGTTCAAGGGGACTTGTATCAAGTTGTCAACAAGGTTATACTTCCACACTATGACGGGAGTGATAATAGTTCAACTCGAGCTTGGATACAGAAGCTAGATAACTATCTAGCTCTTAGACCCATGGCAGAAGAGGAGGCGATTAAGTTCGCTACGCTACACCTAGATGGGGTGGCGAATGAGTGGTGGTACCATGGCCTAGTCACCTTGGGTCATCGGTCTATCACAACCTATGATGAGTTCACCAATAGGCTCATCGAGAGATTTGAAAAAAAAAGATCTTGAAATACATTTCAGAGAATTGGCACAATTGAGGCAGTATGGCACAGTTGTTGCCTACATAGCTGAGTTTCAGAGACTCTCAGTCATGGTTACTGGAATCACGGAGAGGCGGTTGGTGATCCTTTTCAGTGAAGGATTGATGGAACCACTCAAGGGTTGGATTAAAGCTTTTGATCCACCCTCCTTACAAGAGGCCATGAAGAAGGCAAGAAACATGGAGTGGGCAGCTCCTAAGGCAAAGTTTCAACCCAGGCCATCCTTTCACAAAGGGGATAAAGGGAAAAGACCTCATCAAAGACCTCCTTTGAGACCTCAGCATAAGGAGTTCAAACAGCATAATCCTCATGTCACAAGATTGGATCCAGAGACACTGAACGAACTCAGAAGAAAGGGGCTATGTTTCCGGTGTAGGGAAAAATGGTCTCAAGATCATGTTTGCCCAAAGGGAGTTAAATTTAATCAGATTGAGTACTATTCAGCTGGCGAAAGTAATTCTGATTTTTCAGACCAGCAATCTGATTTTGAAGATAGTGAAGTGGAAAGAGTTCCAGAAGAGTCTGAAGATGAGAAGGAAAGCAGAGGTATTTTGGCTCAACTTTCGATCTTTCAAAGGAATGAATCCTTCAAGGTTCGAGGGATGATTAAGGGGCAGCGAATAGTTGCTTTGATTGACACCGGGGCAACCCATAACTTCATTGATGAAGTTGTGGTGTCAAAGAAGGGGCTGCAAACAGAAGAGTTTGAAGGCTTCAAGGTCATGGTTGCTAATGGATTCCACATTTCATGTACCAAGAAGATCTCAAACATGACTGTGCAGTTGGAAAACTATGAAGTCAAGGACGATTTCTATGTAGTCAACATGGGAGATATGGATGCCGTTTTGGGCATTCAATGGCTGCGTTCACTTGGAGAGATCTCCTTAAATCTGCAAACTATGGAGCTCAAGTTTCAATCCGATGGGAAGAGAGTAGTGCTAAGAGGAATGTCCAATGGGGGTCCTCGGGTTGTGTCATTCAAGAGAATGGCAAGGCTGATTCGTCATGATCAAGCTGAGTGGGCTGCAGAGTGTATGATTCTTCTTGCTAGTCCGGTTGAAACTAAGAGAGACTATCCTCCTGATGTTCAGTCTTTACTCACAAAAAAGAGCAAGGTATTTGCTGATTTACCTCCTAGACCACCACCTGAACGGGGTTCAGAGCATATCATAGAGCTCAAGGAAGGAGCTAAACTAGTTATTACAACTCCTTATCGGTACCCTAAGAAGCAGAAGGATGATATTGAGAAAAATATTCAAGAACTCTTGGAGATGAGTTTCATTCGTCCAAGCAAGAGTCCCTTCGCTTCAACAGTGGTTCTTGTGAAGAAGGATGGTACCATGCGCATGTGTGTGGACTATCGTGCTTTGAATCAAAGCACCATCAAAAACCGATACCCCATTCCAAGGATAGATGAGCTCATTGATGAGCTACATGGGGCGGAGTTCTTTTCAAAGATTGATTTGAGATCGGGCTACCACCAGATTCGGATGAGAGGATCTGATGTTGAGAAGACAGCTTTTAGATGTCACTATGGCCACTTCGAGTTTCTAGTCAAGCCATTTGGGTTGACTAATGCTCCTGCTACCTTCCAGTCTTGTATGAACAGAGTCTTTCAGAAGCAGTTGAGAAAGTTTGTGTTGATATTTTTTGACGACATCCTGATTTTCAGGAAGACATGGGAAGAACATCTCAAGCACTTGGAGGAAGTGCTTAGCATCTTAGAATCTGAGAGCTTGTTTGCCAAAGAGTCCAAATGTGAATTTGGAATGAAGGAGCTGCTTTACCTTGGCCACATAATCAGTGTTGAGGGAGTGAAGGTTGATCCTGAAAAGATCAAGGCAGTTGTTGATTGGCCACCCCCTGAGAACTTGACTCAATTGAAAGGATTCTTGGGTCTTTGTGGATTTTACAGAAGATTTGTGAAAGGCTACTCACAGAATGCTGCTCCTCTTACTGATCTCACAAAAAAAAGGGGCTTTTTGTTGGTTAGAAAAGGCTCAAACTATTTTTGATAAGTTTAAGAGGATCATGAGTTCTTGCCCGGTTCTGGCCATTCCGGATTTTTCCAAGCCTTTCGAGCTACAATGTGATGCATCCGGTGAAGGAGTTGGGGCTGTCTTGATGCAAGACAAACATCCCATTGTGTTTGAGAGTAGAAAACTGAGGGGTGTTGAAAGGACATACTCTATCTATGACAAGGAAATGCTTGCCATTATGCATGCCTTAGCTAAGTTCAGACAGTATTTGGTGGGAAACAAGTTCGTGGTCAAGACTGATCACAATAGTCTCAAACACTTCATGCATCAGAAGGATCTGAACGAGAGGCAACAAAAGTGGGTGAGTAAGCTTCAAGCTTACGACAAAGGGAAAAATAACATTGTGGCTGATGCTCTGTCTAGGAGACCCCATTTGAGCTCATTGTGTGAGCTTACCGCTGATTGGAAAGACATGTTGCTTGCTGATTATGCCAAAAATCAGTTTGCAACCAGCATCATTGAGGGTACTTTTCATGACGAAAGGTACAAGGTTATTGAAGGGTTGATACACTACAAGGGTAGAATCTTTTTGGTGGCTGATTCTAAGCTCAGAAAGAAGATTTTGTTGACATTTCATGACATTCCGCTTGCTGGTCACCAAGGATTCTTTAAGACATATAGGCAGATCCGGGAAATATTTTCTTGGAAAGGGTTGAAAGGAGAAGTTCAACGCTACATTCAGGAGTGTCCTGTTTGTCAAATGAACAAGAATGAGCATACTCTACCAGCTGGTCTGCTGAAATCTCTCCCTATTTCCAATAAAAAATGGGAAAGCATATCGATGGACTTCATCACAGGGTTGCCCAAGGTCCAAGGGAAGGATTGTATCTATGTTGTAGTGGATAGACTAACAAAATTTGCTCACTTCTTCGCTGTTACCAACTCTTTTTCAGCAACCCAAGTTGCAGATCTGTTTTTTCATGAGGTGTTTAGGTTACATGGGCTGCCAAAAAACATTGTGAGTGATAGGGATAGCAAGTTCCTAAGCACTTTTTGGCAAGAGGTCTTTAGAATGAGTGGTACTGTGCTTACTCCAAGCACTGGTTATCACCCCCAAACAGATGGACAAACTGAAATAGTGAACAAGTGGTTGGAAGGCTACTTGAGAAACTATGTTTTGGAGCAGCAAAGAGCGTGGGTTAAGTGGCTCCACATAGGCGAGTACTGTTATAATTCTTCCTTTCATATGTCAATAAATATGTCACCTTTCTTGGCTCTTTATGGTTATGAAGCACCTAGCTTTGCTGATTTAATGTTTGGTGATAGCAAAGCTTCTCAAGCCAAGGACTTATTGCAGCAGAGTCAAGACATCATGAAATCATTGAAGAACAATATTCAGATTGCACAGAATCAGCAGAAGATGTATGCTGATCAGCGGCGTGTTGAGCGCTCTTTCGAGGTTGGGGATATGGTTTATCTCCGACTACAGCCTTACAGACAGTCTACTCTCAAGAAGAGTGGAGCGGAGAAGCTCAAACCTCGCTTCTATGGGCCGTTCAAGGTTATCAAAAGGGTGGGAGCAGTAGCGTATGAGTTGGAGCTACCTTCAAGTAGCAAAGTGCACAATGTCTTCCACGTGTCTCGCCTCAAGAAGGCGCTTGGACATAATGTTATTGCTGCATCACAGTTGCCTCCTTTGGATGAAGGACAGTTGGTTTTAATTCTAGAGGAGATTCTTGATTCTCGAGAGCGTTCTTTGAGGAAAAGAACAATCAGAGAATACTTGGTGAAGTGGAAAAACTTGCCTATAGAGGATGCAACTTGGGAGAATGATGAGATTCTGCAACATCCAGGGTTGCGATTGCTTGAGGACAAGCAATCTTGGGGAGGGCAGACTGTAATGTCCCCTTCTCGAGCATGATCTTTCCAGTGACCGTTGGCCTATTCCGGAGACCCGTAGGCTATTCGGAAGGTGAAATTAGGGTTTCATGTTTTGAAGGATGCTCTTGCTTGAGGTTGGTTGTTTCAATGGCGGATTCTTTTTGGGTTTTCAGAGAGCTTCGCAGTGTTATGTTTTTCTTGGCATTCTGAGCATTTTTAGGAATTTACTATTTTTAGTAAATTCTATTTCTGGCAGTGGTCCTATTGGTTTCCGCTCGGTTGGCTTTCCATTTTAGACTGATCAGTTGGCTTACTCATTTTTGGCTTTGGGGCATAACTGGAGAGATAAGTCGAATTATTTTAATTAAGTCATATTTTAATTTATATTTTAACATTGACCCCTTGGCCTAGCAACTTCACTTTAAGTTGTTTTAAAAGATGTTCTTTATGGGTGGGCGCCTCATTGAAGGAATTAATTATATTTCTTATTAAAAGATTTAATCCAAGCATAAGTTGGACGCCAACTTCAAGGAAAAGATAAAGTTTATAATTAAAAGTCAAATATTGCTTGGGAAAGTGGGACGCCATCTATTGGAGAATTAGGGTTTGACTCAAAAAAGAAGATTAGGGTTTCGAGAAGGTCAACGGGAAATTATAAAAGGGAGCCATTGGTTCTCATTTCATTATCTTTTGTCTACAGGAATGTTATGCTGCCGGATTGGCTTTGGGATTGCTTCGAGGAATGTACGCCTCCTAGCTTGGCATTGCTTCTCGCTTGAAAGATAGCGACTAGTGGTGAGATAGTGTAGTTTGAGTGATTCATTGTGAGATTTCTGCATTTTAGTCTTTGTGGTTTTGTAAATCAGTTTTATGCATATTAGTGAGTTTCTGGAGTTGCATATTCATTGTAGCAGATTGTTGTTTTTAATCACAAGTCAAAAAATACAAAAGAGTGCTTCTGGGTATTGTCTTATTCTCTTTGTCTGTAAGGGGCGACCCATTCCTCAAATTTGTAGAATTTTTAATAGAGTCTTGAAATTTTAAATGTAAATCGCCCCTCTTGCTGGGCCGTACCATCTAGATCTGTCTTGGGATTCGTGCATTAAATAAATAGGGACTTTTGATCTGTTTTCAGTGCTCCATCTTGGTCGCCTTCATCATTAGGGTCTTTTGCTTTTCGTTTCACGTCAATTGGATGAGTTATGAGAGAGATATGTCCATTTTAATATGATCTCAGGTTGCTGGTTTTACATTTAAAGGTGCAGATCTGATTAGATCAGAATCTTAAATTTGGTTTTTGAGAGAAGAAATCAGTCTTGGTATTTCCATTAAGCAAGGAGAATTCTCTATTTAAATGCTCGTTGAATTGTTCTAACTCTATGCTCTTGGCAGGAAAATTCTCTATCATATTGTAAGCTGACAGTAGTACTGACAGCAGTTCTTTAATCTTGCTTAATCATGATTTGTAATGCTCATCTTTACATTCTGTAATTGTTTTGTAATATCTTACATCTCCGCCCTATGGTAGCTCCTTTCCCACTCCGGGTTAGAAAGCACATTCTGGGTGTAGAGTTACTTTCAGCATTCTCGCTTATTTTCCCTAATTGCATTGTAATTCTTAGCATCTCCGTCATATGGTAGCTCCCATTCCATCTCGGTTTGGAAAACACATTCTTGACGTCGAGTTATTTCAGCTTATTAGTTGGTAGGGATCCTCTGACCACATGCTCGTCGCTCACCACAAGACTTGGTTAGAGCTCTGTAATGATTTCTTTAGGATCCCTCTCAATGCTCAATTCCTGCCCACACGGGATCCTCGTACATTCGGGTGTTGCTTCTGATCGCTTGGTTTAGAGCTAACCTTACTGGGTGCTGCATTGTTGTAATTTCTTCCATTGAAAAGCTAAAATTTGGCTCCTCGAATATTTCATCTGCCACTTCTAGAGACGCTTTGTAGATCCTTGTAGCTGAGACGCATGCTGCTCAAATCGGGTCATCCCAGCCCATATCGAGAGGTTGGAAGCGGTAGGGCACCGGCTGAGAGTTGTACTTTGTCGAAGTCGCTAACCCAGAGGCCACGCTTTTACTTTGGTCCCAATGCACTTTTCGATGACGCGGCGAGCATCCGTTGGATGCGTAATGTTTCGTTGTACCCTCAAAATTAAAATTCTTTTGTTACACTTAGACATTTTGGAAGAAAGTCGATAATAGTCTTGTCAAATCACGTGCTATCAAAAATTTGGGTGTGCATGTCTTGCATGGAGGGTTAAAACACAAAATTTTCAATTTCGACGACTGGTCTCGCTTAAGAGCAGCCTTAACCTACAAAACCCGCATCTCTGCTTCATCCCTAACAAATTTTAGAAACCGCTATTTTAGAAATTTTCTCAAATAGTAACGCCTGGTTTTTCTCCGGTTTCTTTCAAACGGATAATCGCAAAAATTTTCTAAAAATAGAAAGTTGGTCCCATAGGGTCCGAACCCATTTTGATTGGCTCAAAATGTGTCCCAGACGTCGGGTGCGCCGTAATCTTAAATAATCGGCCATTCTTACCGGGTCTATTCACTTTTCAAGCATATCCGATGTCCAAGTCAATGAGGTCATCCGACCGCCAAAGGCCGGCCAAAGATTCAAATTCCCGCTAAGGTGAAACGATGAACATGCACCAGGATCGAGGAAGAAAAGTGAAAAGTCGTGAAAATTTTCTAAGTCTGCTAAGTTTGGGCGCCCTAGTTGAAGAAAGGCGCCCACCTTTTTAGGGCATCAGATGAAGAAATTAGGGTTACGGTCTCCAATGAAAGTTGTTCACTGTTCAGTCGACTTCGCGATGGATATCCCCGACAGAGCATCCGATGATCCAGTCTCCGGCAAATTCAAGTCAAAGTAGAAGGTATAAAGTGAAAATCTGAAACTTGAAGTTGAATAAATTGAAAAATTTTCTAAGTCTGGAGAAACTGGGCGCCCTAAGAAGAGAAAGGCTTCAACTTTCGCTAGATGCGTATAGAGGTATTGGTAAATAAAAGAGTAACGTGGATGTTCTGGGTATGTTGCAGCGAGGGAGGGTCAAAATCCATAGCTTCCAGCGAAGTTGCCCGCGACGCACAAACGTAAGCTCGCACATCGATTCAGCACAATGGGTTCGACGAGAGGTGAAAAGAGAAATTCAAAGCAAGAGTGAAAAAGTCAAAAAATAAACTAAGTGTTAGTAAACTGGGCGCCCCCAGTCAAGATAGGCGCCCAACCTTTTGAAGGGTGAAAGTTCACTTTTTGGCAAAAGTGTCTCCAGAAGACCCCTTTTCATTTTCAGTCAGCTTCGCGATGAGCACAGCCATTAGTCAATCCGACGTCCGAAGCTCAAAATTTGACAAGATCATCTGTGGAAGAGAGGTTAATGAAGAACTTGGAAATCAGAAAAATGGCTAACACTGGAGAAGTTGGGCGCCCCTAGAAGGAAAAGCCTCCCGTGAATTCGGAGGTCGAAATCAAGTTTTTAGCAGGAGGTGCCTCCAGAACATCTTTTTCAGAATCAGTCAGGCTTCGCCGTGAATCACTCAGCTCGTCTGTCGGGTTGATCTGTCAACAAGAAATCAGTGGCGAAGTGGCATGTTAAAATGGAGAAAAGTTAAAAAAGTTGAAATTTTGACTAACACTGGTGAAGTTGAGCGCCCCTCTTGGAGAAAGGCGCCCAAACCTTCATGCCTTAGAAGATTTTTTGAAGATTTTCAAATTTCAAAATTTGCTTGAGAAGAAGATGGCGTCCAAACTTGAGAAGATAAGATTTAGGGTTTTGAAATAAAAGCAGAAAAAAAAGCAAAACCTAAAATCGAACCCTAAGTCTATTTAACTCTTCTTTTCAATGTATTTTTCATTATTTTTGCAGGTTGCCTTCAGTGAAGAAAGTTGGAGCAGCAAGTTTGAGAAATTTTTGTGATTAAAGAATTCATAGTTGCTGGTTTTACATCAGATTTTTCAGACCAGCAAGCATAAACCCTTGCTTTTTCAAGCTTTCTGTTCCAGAAGATCAAGTTTTTCGGGCAGTATGCTGGCTAATTATCCGGTCTTTTTGCCTTTATTCCTCTCAAGAATTTTCAAGAACTTCACCAGATTGCAGCAAGTGCTTTTATTTTGCTTGTCAGTGAAAACCTTAGTGCATTTAGATTTCAACCATCTGGGTCCTTTCCAATCAGTCTCCTGAAGAAAACCCATATCGCAGCTCTTTTCAAAACCTAGGGTTGGCTGCTTTTTCAATCAACGTAGTTTTGTAAATCCAATCAATCGGGTCCATTTAACGATATTCTCAACAAAACCCGCGATGCCGCCTTTTTCTGAAAAATTGAAGAAATTAGGGTTTGCCGCTTACCAAAATTCAAGATTTTCAAAAAACGGACGATCTGGGTTGTCTTGTATCGCCATTCAGAACAAAACCCATATCTCAGAAAAATTTCTCAAAAAATTCGTCCGTTGAAGCACAAAAATCAGCATTCTAAAAATAGAAATTGCACAAGACTTGTCTGAACCAAGGCGAGTTTACAGTCATTCTTCAAGTTTTCTGAAATGGAGTACACTCCTAATGTTTTCAAGTCCTAATCAGCACTTTTTCACAATTACATCAAAACAGCTGAGACAGACTTGCATCATGTCAAGCCGGTGTTCGACCTACACGCCTTGGAGAGAGCAGGCAATGCTTCAATCAGGAACCTGGGTCATTCTGGACTCCTCGCAGCAGCATCTATTCCTATATCAGTTCAGAGCCTTGAGTTCGTAATCGCTTGCATTAAGCATTCATAAACTTCGTCAAAGCATCCAAGGATTTGAACAAACATGGGCTGAAGTAAAACCTAGGCATGAGATTATCATTGCTGATTTAGACACAGCCTACGGTTCAGCAGTTTCAAAGGAGCACAAAAGGAAAATCCTTGCTTGGAGAGAGCGTCATGTTTTCAAAATTAAAACCTATGAGAGGATATCTGAAGAATTCATCACCTACAGGCAAAGGGTGGTTGAAGCTCTCATTTTCATCAGTGAATTTGTCATAGAGATCCCCTCTCAGTACAGTCTTGAAGATGGTTCTTATGTCGGGCTTGAGGAGGTGCAAAATCAGTTCCAGAACGTTGTCCAAAGTTGCAGCCCAGTGGGCGGAAGGATAGGTCATATTTCAGTGATGTCAGCAAAGTTCAATAAAGCGGCCAATGAGATTGAAGATTTCCTAAGATCTATTGAAGATGCCGAAGATATTCTTGAAAAGCGGTGTTTTGCTGTTGATGGTATAGATGCACCGAACCAGGACACGATCTCAGACTTCCTAGCGGATGTGATCGAGCTTTAAAGCAGCTTTCTTCTAGAAGCTTTTTTTCCCGCTTTCTTTCTATTCTTGGAATCATCCTTATCCATTCTTTGAGGATAGAAAGAAGATAAGATGTAATAGTTGGCGTTTCCCGCTTTTTCTGCTTTTTAGGGTTTTAGTTGTTATCTTGTTTCTAGATTTAGTAATAAAGCTTGCTTGCTGAGCAAGCCCTAGACTGTGAAAGCAAGGAGATTTTAGGGTTCCCTACTCCTCCGCTTCTCTATAAATAAGAGCCTTTGCTCATTTAGTTTCTTTAACGGTTATTGTCATAGCAAATTGCGAGCCCTGATTGCAGCAAGTTGTTATTCAGTCAGTTCACTTTGTGTTGGGAACCGTGCTTATGAGAACAAAACGCTGAGCCTATTGTGCCTTCTATTTGTTGCTCAAGTATTGTTCATTTGTATTGTGATAAGCAAATTGTTGAGCCTCTTTAGCCAACAAGGAGTTAGTAAGATTGCTGTTTTCTATTGTGTTAAGAATAAGTTTGCAAGCCTCCTTAGCTGCAATTTCTTATTCAAGGCATGTTAGAAGGGAGTTTTGTTTTAGAGATTTGAGTAATAAAATCATGAGCCTCTTTTGCCTTGGTCTAAAATCTCAGATTTCCGTTATCTATGTTATGCTTTCATGATCTTTATTTCAGCTGCCAAGTGAAGTGTGTAGGTGTTTGTTGAGAGAGAGATTGTTAAAGCATTTTTGTCAGAAATCTACCTTGTTAATTTCTAACTTCTCTTGCTCGCTATTACTTGAGAGGTTAGGAACGCTCTTAGTCTGTTAGTCGTAGTTGAACTTCTTATCAGAAAATCTCAGCTGCGGCGTTTGTGTTTAAAAAACCTTGTGCTCTAAGCTGATCCAAAAAGATAGGCAACTTAGTTTTAGTTTACTTTCTTTCAAACACCATCAGCAAGAGGGAGCTTCCCCTCCTAATTTGAAGAGCAGTTTATCTGTGCATAGCTGTCCGTTTTCAAATCCGCATTCCAGAGGTGCGAATTTAAACGCCAACATGCTTGTAGTCACGCAGTGAACTTGGTTACCTATCAGCAGGGTTCACCGTTCGCCGTCGGCAGCTGTTTGAAGTATTAGATTGCAGTTTAGGAAAATGGTTAAGTTTGGCCCCTGTAAATGAATTTAATCAAGGGCCCTAATTTTTTGAGGTGTTAAATGATGGATTTTGTAGTGATGACTCCCAGCAGACATTTCTTCTTTGCTCAGCAGGTTTCGCATTCAATTCATCAGCTCGGTCTCAGCATCATCCGATCACCCGGAAATCAGTGTCGAAGATGGCCAGTCGTAACTTTGTCGTTAGCTATAAAATAGGAAGTTAATAAAAAGTGCAATATCTTGAGCAAATGGACGCCTATGAGCTCAGATGATGACTTTTTGGAATCAGTGAAGTCTAACGGTGAATCCTAAAGCTTCGTTTGAATTGTCAATTGAAGTTAGATAATTTTTAATATTTATTTTGCATTAAATGGCGAATTTCTATAATTGGCGCCTTTGCAAATTGCATAATGAATATTTTATTATTCAAACTTCGAGTCAGTGGCAGTGAAACTGAAAGCGGTCCAATTAGAAGGCGTCTATTTCAGTCAGGGTTTTTGATTTTGCAGTTCATAAGATGGTGCGAATTTTCTTTATTTAAGTAAATTCGCCATCTTCATTTATTATTCACAAAGCTAAAGAGAAATTCGTTTTTCTTAAGAGAAGTTCATATCTTCAAAGTAAAATTCGTATTTCTTCAAGGCAAAGGCGCAACTTCAAGGCAAATTCGTATTTTTCAAGAGCAAAGGCAAATTTTAGCAAAACAAAGGCGAATTCTTGCAGAGCAAAGGCGAATTCTTCATCAATTTTCAAAGGCGATTTTATCTAACATATCCTTTTGCAGGTTAAAGTTCACATTCATCAGCAAATTTGAAGAACAGGGGCAATTTTCACAGAAGAAAGAGCATATAAAAAACGTCTTTTTCTTCCTTGATTCTCAAATTTCTCTCAAAATCTAGTTCGCATGTTCCTGAAATTGGCAAATTTAACAAGTCTGAACATTTGGATCATTTCTGTATAACTTCCTCGAATTAAAATCGTGCGTTTGATTTTTCAGGAATTTTTAACTCAGAACATTCATTCTCGAGTTTCTAATTTTCTCAACTGAAAACTCTTTGTATGGTCGAGTAGAAGTTAGATTTTCACATTTCTGACGTTCTGGGTTGTCTTAGAATATTTTTCTGGACAAAACCCATATCTCAGATTTTTCGCCGAAAATAACTCTTCACAAGGCTATTTTTAGCCTCAGCAGGCTATTTTTAGCTTTCCAGAAATCTTGTCAAAATATAGCCGTGTTCACAGTCAACAGGCGAGTTTTTCAGAGTGCAGTTCACGTAGACTAAATTTAAGACCAAATCAGTCTTAATTCGCAATTTCATTAGAAAAGTTGAGACCGATTTGTATCAAGTGCTTTTAGAGGGTTGACAGGCGTAGTTACTCAAATCCATATGGTTGCATGCCTCGTATGGCCGATTGTCTTCCACAGCCGGTTTAGAAGGTTGATATCGTTGGAATTTTGCGTGTGCAGCAAGTTCGTTTACATTTCTCACAAACAGAGTGTGCGCAGTCAAATCTCACAGTTTCGTCATGCAAAAGTGTCAGAAGCATCAAGCTGCAAAGGAGATAGTCGCCATCACTTCAGTTACGGAGCCGCCAAAGTTACCAGTTAGTGAAATGCTAGTTTGAGTGCGCAAAGATTGCCAAGATTGCTCAAGTTGCTGACATTTAGATGCTGATGCAGTTGACAATCTCGTTGAGGGATTGCTTGCTCGAGATCATGATCAGTAGACTTCAGTTCCTACCTCTCAGAATAGACTTTATACACAGGAGTTAACTTGGCGTTACCCTTTCAAGTTAACTCATTGTTTCATCACATGCATATCTATTCTGAGATTAGCTTTATTTACTTGGAGTTTCATTTAGGGTTTTACGTTAACTGATGGTAGTGTTCCAGTTAACATGCTTTCAATAAGGACGTGCATGCTTGCACAATTGTCCATTTTTAGATTAGATGTTTCGTTAACGATGGTAGTTTTCCAGTTAACTATAGTTTACTTTATTAGGGTTTAGCAATAAATCTTGCATGCATTGCAAGACTCAGAGTTGACTCAAGGTGATTTTAGGGTTCCCTACACCTTTTGATGTCTATAAATAAGAGCTTTTGCTCATTTGTACATAACTTTTGCACGAGAGAGAAATATATGCTGTGCCCACCTTGCCCTCAATATTGTTCGTTCTGTATCTGTTCATGCGTTTTTACTATTATGATGAATTGTTATGCCACATAGGGTTTCATGCAATTATAATGGTGAATTCTTTCCTGTTTTGTGTTCAATAAACTTGTCCAGATTGAGATGATAGTTGTGCCACCTTGCCTTTGACCTTTTGACTTGTTATTTTCAGTTTGCAAACTTTCACAAACGGTCCCAGTTTGATCTCTGCTACCAGATGTTTGATTTTTTCCGTTGTCTTCGCTGACGGTGTCATTGTTGAGATTGATCAAAACAGAGGAGGCCATCTTGGAGGTTATTGAGCTTACAGACTGCATCTGATTGCCCAAAAAGTTGGGCGCCTATTTCTAGGAAGATGCATTTTCTTTGACACTTGTTCAATTTCTCCATGTTCTTCATTCTTCCTTCACCTTTGGTGTTTTCTGCTTGATCTCCGTTTGCAAATGTTTGACAGGTTTTGCGAACGTGCAGCTGGATTGATCACAAAGCTGAGAGAGTGCTAAACAAATGCCTTGTAGAAAACCTGATCAGGTGATTCAAAAGGAAGAGCGCCCTTGGCCAGTAGGGGCGCTTTTGCCTTGATGTGCATTGATTTTCCCTCCATTTTGCATGCTCTAATGATTAACTATTGTCGTTTGATGTGTCTCGCAAGCTGGCGAATAGGTTCGTTGCGAAGTTGATCTGATGCCAGAGAGATCACCTGAAGACGAGCTTGTTCAACAACTGACATCTGGGCCATCTAATTCAAGGGCGCCCTTGGTTAGTAGGGGTGCTTTTTCTCATGTTTGACTGTCATTTTGATAGCACTTGCATTACATCATCTCCTAACTTCGCTTACGTTTGTCGGTGATTGATGAATCAGATGACCGTGCTTGACGATGCGTCGGAAAGCTAGCAAAAACACAAAGGAGATGATTGCCTTGGTGAAAGTTGATTGTTTTGGACCTTCTGGATTTAAGGGCACCCCTGGCTAGTAGGGGCGCTTTTAGCCACAGTTCCATCATTTCCTTTGAAAATCTTCATTTCTTCATGTTTCATGTTCGCCGTGCATCATGACTGATTTGGACATTGTCGTTGACAACACGGATGCGTGCATCTTAGCAACCACCTTCATCATGCTGCGTGTATGGGTGTTGGAAAAATGACTAAGGCATTTGACTGCATAGCCTCCTCTTGGTAGCAAGGCATGCATTCTCCAAACTTAGTCAATTTTCAACATTTTTCACTTTTGAAAAATCCCCTCTGTCGCAAAGCATCTTTTCGAGCATTTTCGCCATGGTTTCTTCGTTGAAGCTTAGATTTTTCCACTTGGTACTGTGTAGAAACCCCTTGTTTCCCCTTATCTCTGAATCTGACTATTTTTGTTTGTTTTTGCAGTTTTTGGTTTTTTTGGTGTTTTTGAGCAATAATGAAAGAATGCGATTTTGATAGAATTTAAGAATAAATTCAATAAAAATAAATCAACTCTGAAAACGATAGATTCTATTGCTAATATGGATGCCAGTTTATTTATCAACCTTCTGAGACGATTACAATAAAGATCCCCTAACATGCAATCTAAAAACAATGATTTTTATTGAAGAACCTGATTGGCTGCAATATGGTACGGCTGCAATAAATACTTATTCCTCCCTCCTTCTGATGATCCCTAATGATGCCAGGAAGATATGCGCCCCAACTGGTGATGGCAGACTGAGTCCAAAGTAGGCAATTTGCTTGCAAATGAAAGTACGCCCCTTTTTGATGGAAGTACAGCCTGGTACAGATCTGTACGGCCTGGTAACAGCAGCAACCAATGAATAAAAAGTACGGCCTTTCCTTTGGTTGCTTGATCTCAAAGAAATAGGCGCCCAGGTTGATGAATCCCTGCTGGAAGGTTATTACTCTGAAACCTCTGAAGATGAATGATCTGTGATGCTCTGTAATTTCTTCTGAATGAAGAAATCCCTCTGCCTGGCAATAAATCAGGTGATATCTCACACCCTCTGAACTGCTTTCACTGGAGATGGCTCGTTCCCCAATGCTCTGAGACTGAAACCCTTGGCTTCCGTGCTCTGGTTGAAGACTTCAACAATTTTCAATAAACAATAATCATAATGGCTCGATTTTCAATGCAAATACCTTATAATCTTGAGAAGTGCGAATTCCACAATAATAGGGATCATTAAATAATTCGACTTCTTATTCTTTTAGTATTTCAATAGTCTCCAGTGCAATTTTTAATTATAAAATATAAGCATAACTGGCCCCTTCCCATGTTGGGCAACCCCTCCACTGAAATCACTTAAGTTATAATAAAATATTATAACTTTATATTATAATGCTCCAACAATTAATATTTAATTAAATCAATTAAATATTAATATCTCTCTCGATATATACCCGATGCACGAACCGTCTGAAGCTGATGAACAATGAAGTGATTCTGCACGTGATCCATCCATACTGCTAAAAATAGCAGGGGTCCCACGCTGAGTGCTGAATACTGCTAAAAATAGCAACTCAGGCTAGAAGTGTTCGAATGAGCCCGAACGAAAGCCAACTGATCACAAACTGACAACTGAAGCTGAGCCAAGCTCCATCAAGACCCTCTATCCAATCTATCAGCCTACGAGGGTCGCATAAAAGGTCTTAGCTTTCTTCCTAAAAAATGAAAATAGACCCACCAGAGTAAAACAAACTTTTTGGTGATTTTGACTTGACCAATGTGATCGTGAAGTCAATTCATCCTATCAAAATCATTTTCAATCAATTCTAGAAAGGTCTTATTTTTAGGGGTTTTCCTAAAAACAGGGGTTTGAAACCCCAATTTTCAAAATTTTAGAATTTTGCAGGTATCTTCCTTGACACAAACCCGCAAAAACCTTGTGTTTTGTTTGACCTAAAACATACTTTTGACAACATTTTAACTTGATCTAGATCATTTTAAGAAAAATGTCTCTTTGAAGCAAAAATTTATTTTGGGTACAACATTAGGCTCCGTCTTGTGACCATGTCGGATACTTATGGCATAGGAGAACTGAGAATTTCTAGTTTTGCAGACCAGTACTCTTATCAGTTGGGCAATGGAGTCAGGACTTATTTCCTAATTCACCTAACAATTGGAGTTCACCTATTTATTGGAGCTCACCTATTATTCACCTAAAACAAGATTACCTAAGAAATCATCTAAAACACGACAATACTTTACGGAATGGGGAAACACATAACAACATAATGTTAAAGCAAAAGAAATTTATTTACAAAGAACTCACCCCATCCTCGAAGGGACAAAATGTTTCAAGTATTGCCTGCTTCATGGAAGCGCGAAGAGCCTCCCATCGATGCTGCTTATTGCCTGAAAGGATTTACTTCTCTTTTGATGGGAATTGCAGGAGACAATCCCTTTGGGATGAAGATTCTCAAGTATTCGTATATCCAAGCAAAGGTACTTTGACAAAATTCAGAATATGATGCAAATGGGAAAGTTGATACCCTTGAGGCATTAGTTATGCTGTAGTCCATCCTTGGGATGTTGATTTCTTCAAACCAATCAATTGAATTCCAAACTCAATTTCTATAATGCCGTAGTGATCTTTGCTAACTTGAAAATATCCTTTGACCGGCTCATGGATCAGCTCTAGATCGCCTTTAACACATAGGAGTTTGATTCCCATGTCTTCAGCATCTTTGAGGCCTAACAAAAGCACCTCTTTCTCAGCTTCAGTGAATTCCAATTGCATAGATGGGTGCAACTGTCCTTTAGGGGAGATGATCATTTCCCCCGCTTCTGAAACTGTTGATGAACAACCTCCACCAAACTATATTGCCCATGACCTTGTGTCTTCTGTCAGTCTCTTTTTAGAACAAACAACGTTCTGATCTTTAGTTTCTATCCCTGATAGAGTCACATAATTACCGGGACTTGTTTCAGGCTTTGCTCCTGCTGGGACAGATGACTTGAGCAAAGCTTGCTTCTTTACAACATTGAGAATCTGATCTAGTTGTTCTGGATGATCTTGAAGATATTCCAGTTGAGAGATTTGTACCTTGGTCTTCATCATGGAAGCTAAGATGTCAAAATTTGCTGAAGATGAATCTTGAGCAACTGGCATAGCGTTCTTCTGCGAAGACCTAGGATTGGAAGTGGAAGGCACCTCTTTACCCTTTTCGTTTGATGTCCGTCTATCTTCCTCTTCTTTGTGTGCTTCGAAGTGTTGAGTGCATGTAAACACAGGCGTTGAAATTTTTTCATGATTCACTACAAGAGCGTACTGATGGTATGCTTTTTCTTTTTCTTTAATAACGGGTTCAAAGTATCCCGTTGCGGAGTCGCCATCGAAGTTGTTCATCTGTGGTAAGACAACGTTCAAACTTGTTATTGGTACAAAACTAAAATTGGGAGTAGCTTTAGCGTATCCCATGATTTGGGTCATTCTCAGATTCTCAAGACACGTGAATCCGGTATGTTTATTAGTGTCATGGAAACAACAAAATACTGCACTGTGTGCAACTTCAATCATTGGTCTTGATGGAGATGTTGGCAACCGAGGTTGAAGATTGTCTCTCTTTGGCTAGTACGGTTGTTGAACTGGAGATCTGATAGAGTCTGTTTTCATCAAGCCGAAAGTGATCATATTATCTTCCAACTTGATGGCATTTTCTTGTGCACTCTTCAACTCTGTTTCTTTTTCCGTCTTGAGGAAGAAGGCTATCTTTGATGGAAGAGCATGTATGAAACAACTTATTAGAATCTTCGGTGATGGATCGAGTGTAGAAGAAAGTCGTGTAACAAGATGATTAAATCTTGCCACAAACTCCCTCATGTGTTCGTTGTGCTCCATCTTTGAATTTGCAAGCTGGGAAAACAACATATGACTATCTTTAGCGGGCTTGAATCTCGCCAAATTTTTTTTCGCTCATAGTTTCCCACATTATAACGCTTGGCTTCAGATGATTGAACCAATCAGCAACATTTCCCACAAGAGTCTCCATAAAGCGATGCACTGTGATGTCTTCATATGCCATGTGCAAGATGATGCAAGCCGTTGTGAACGCAGCAAAATGTTCATCCGGGTGTTGACTCCCATCGCCGTGAAATCGGGGAAACTGCTTCCTTGACCCTCTAGGTAACTCATGATTTAATTGAAAAGCCAAAGGTCCAAGACATTACCCCAAGGTAATGAAGGTGAACGCCTCTAAATTCTATCATCATCGCCAGCATTATTGTTGTTGCCATCCATTGCTTTTTGTATGGATCATGCAATTGGATGCTAGAGGATCATTCCCGTGACATAAAGCGTTAGCTTTTTCTTGAAGTTTTATGCCTCGTTGCCCCATTGTGGGCGCTAGGAAACTGTTGGCGTTTCAATTAGCACCTCTGGAGTGCTTATTGGAAACAAACAACTATACACAGTGCGTGATGAATGCTCTTCAAATTATGGAGGGGAAGCTCCCTCTTGTTTGCTGATGTTTGCGTAAAAGTAAAATGGACTAAATGTTCCTATCTTTTCTACTTAGCGGGTAGGGCATAAGGGTGCATAAACACAATGCGTTGCAGCTAAGGTTTTCTTTGGTTTCTGCAGATCTTAACTACAACTAGGCTAACTTTTAATCTATCCTATTTCCTCAAGATAAACAGAGCATGAGGGCATAGGAGTAGGAATGGATGGTTGGATCACTTGGGCTGACCGTTTCTTAGAACGCGTCCGAGGCTCTGAACTCTCAGATCTACGCTGGAATAAGGTCTTATGCAAGCAATCACTCTTTACAGTAAGCTGAATCATAGGATTGCCAAGGAGGATGAACCCCTGTTTGAGGTGTAGGTTGGGATGCAACTTGCTAGAAACAACAAAGGACGATGAACTGAATATCAAGATTCCCGAGGAGGTGATGACACCTGTCCAAAGTGTAGGCTGAAATACAAATAATTACACAACATCAAATGGCAATCATTAACATCAAAATACCTAAGGAGGTGACGGTACCTGTCCAAGGGGGAGATTGAAACAATAGATTGTAAGAACAAGACGATAGAACTTGAAACTTTAGATCAAATTGCATGTGCCTTTTGATTTCCTTCAAACTTTCTCAATGAATTACAAAGATTTGGGACAGCAAATGTACAAAATCATACACAATTGCTTATCAAACCAAATAACTCTCATCCAAGAGTGAACAAATATAGACTTGCAAGCTTGTTGGCACAATGGCACAACAATTTTGTGTAGTAAACAAAGGTTACAAAATAATGAGCAAAGACTCTTATTTGTAGAAGCTCAAAGGAGTAGGCAACCCTAAAATCTCATTGAGTTAACAATGAGTTCTTGCCAATTTGCAAGATTTATTCCTATATCTAAAAGTATGTGATCAAGCAGTTAATTGGAGATCGACTTTAGTTAACTGAAACTAAACTAAAAGTGAATGAAATATTCCCCTTAATTTTTTCCCAAAATTCAATAAACAAACCAGCAACAAGTCACTGATTAGCGTTAGCTCCAAAAACAAATCAGCATGGAAGTAACTCTAACCAAGAATGTTCACCAAGATCCCAATGTGGGCGAGGTGATAGCATATGGTCAGAGGATCATTAGGAGTAAACTGAACTGAAATTACAATTCATCTGCTGATGCAGGCATCCACAAGCAGTGGGGATACTCCACTTATTCAGTGGGTGAGATTATTACATTATTAAAGGCGGCAAGCCAGCCATTTAAATCCTCACTTCCACTTATTAACGTGGGGGGAATACAGTCCACACAACCACTTATTTAGTGGGGGGAAACTTACAATTAAGAAAGATGATTATTTAAACTCAACCACTCAATCGTGGGAGTATGAAATTTAAACTAATTGCAGCAAATAAAGGAAGAGCTGTTAGTACTACTAACTAGCTTTACAAAGAATAAGAACAGCTGCAAATAGAATAGATAAGCTTCTAGAATGTTCTTTATCCACACTGGCGGTAAACCATCCAGGGGTACTTAATGTGAGAAATAGAAAATAATTGCAGCAATAAAGGACTGGAACAGTACTACTGTTTACAGTCTTACAATATAGAAAGAGAGCTGCAAATTACATCAATATTACAATGTTTTCAAAGCACCAAGATACTGAATGATTCCATGATTAATAGTAGCAATTATTGATGAAGAAAGGACTGGAAATTCAAACTGAAACAAGTCTGATATAAATCTGCAATTCTGGAAATGAATAACCAGCAACTATAAGAATTAATTAAATGCTCATAACTTCACCAAAATACCTCCGAATGGCATGAAACGAAGTGCAATGAACCTTTGGAGGATAGGCGCCCATGACAAGATGAAGAAACAGCCTCAAAAGTCATCCATTAATTTATGGCACAATTCTCAATGCTCTACAGATGGTACGGCTCTTGAAAAGGGCGATTTAGCAATAAAAAATCAAAGACTTGGAAATAAATTCCAATCTCTTGTGGAAGGGGTCGCCTTGGGTCTAGAACCACTTTGCAAACATACCCAGAATGATATTTAATTTGCTCAAAAAGCTGTCAACAAAAAACACTTTCAGCCATGATAAACCAGCAACATAAAAATTGGAAATATCTCACCAAAACTCCACAATAATGCTCAATATGTACTTCTGGATGAAGCACACTCTCAGTCCACCACCTAGGGAACCATAGTTTCAGGCCCGAAGAGTGGAGTAGATTTGCTAAGCTAACCCTTAGCCGGATTCTGGATTTCAAACCAGCAGCATAACGCTATATTTTTCCCCAAAGATAATCAGCTCTTCAAACAGCAGCAATATATAAGCTTCAATTGGCAAATGAAGCAACAAGAGACTCTTCAAATTCCAAGAAGTTGAATCACTTCAACTTCCAAAAGGAATGCCACTTTAAGCATTTCACTTTTTGAAATAATAAAATATTAATCAACCTCTTTTAGGCATCCAACTTCACTTTGCAACAATAAAGCATTTAATAATTCATTAAATGCACCATTGACCCCTTAATGACCCCCTTTTAAAAACAACATGAAGTGATCATTCCTAGGCGTGGGGGTACAACTGAGAAACATAAAAATGACTAAGTATAAAACTTAATCCATGGAGATAACCAAAGCCAAACTGAAACTGAAGGATAGCAAAATGACTTGAGCTGAATTGCTTATGATGCTACTGCCAAAATTAGACTTACTAAAAATAGCCAACTGCTATAAATAGTAAGTTCACATCAAAACAACAGAAAGCCAAACTGAACATTGAACTGCAAAGGATTGAACTACTGCTAGACAGATACTGCCAAAAGATAGACTTGCTAAAAATAGTGAACTGCTATAAATAGTAAGTCTGCACAACAACCTCAGAACGCCAACTGAGCAATATATGAAAGAAGAAACCCTAATTTTCCACCTCAGCTTAGCCTACGGATTTCCAAAAATAGGCTAAATCCAAATGAAGAGTGTAGGGCCAAAATGGGGACACTACAGTCCGCCCTTCCCAAAATTGCTTGTCCTCAAGCAATGCCATCACACTCCAAAGAAACAATTTGATCTTTACCATGCCAAATAGGATCCCAAGGTCCCAAATCATCCTAGGAGAAGGATAGCACCAACTGATGTAAGCACTGCACTACTGGATGCCAACACAAGAAATCACTAGATTAAAATTAAACTGAAACATCATGGGAATAAATTCTAGAAGACCATCATTGGCTTCATCATCTTCAACTGTGGAATAGAAAACCCAAGTGATACCAGGATTCCAAATCTTTCTCAGGAACACCGTTCCTCTAATCCGTTGTGCTACTCTGATTAAAACAATTGAATACTCAAAGTGGATCAACATGTCACAATCCACAAAAGACAATGCACCAAACATGTTAGTGCCCGGGTCCCATATCAGTCTGTAGGACCTCCAAATCTTGTTGTCATAATTCTGATCAGCAACAAAAATATTTTCAAACATGCTTCTAAACCAATGCCAAACCAAGAGCAACACTCCACACTCCATCCCTATCCAAGAGGATGCACAATGCTTCCTTTGAAGCAAACTGATTTCACTGAAAGAACTCCAAGAAATATTCACATGTCTCACATCAAGAGTCTCAATTTGACAAATCAAATCAGCTAATAACTCGCTGTCCCAAAAAGTAATTAATGACTTGGTACCACAAAATTCATTGTCAACCATCAATGAACAACCCATACTTGAACTTTGACCATACTGAAACATTCCCTTGCTCATTTGTGACAGAAATTCAATCCAAATAGGAGGTGGAGAGGCCTGGAAATGAAATAACCAGCTTCCTAAGAGGTCTGAAATAATCATCTTGAGATCTGATTTTTGGAAAATCAGCATCCAAGAAGACAAACAGCAGCTGCAACACAAGAATTTTTTATCAAAATGAGCATAACTGCTCATGAACCACACTGGTGGCACCTTTAGCAAGAGACCCCATGCCACCACAAACCAACTTCTGATCATATTTTCTTCCCAGAACACCAATGTATGATCAGAAATAAAGAGGCAATGACATAGAAAGAAGGGAGCAGCAAACATAAAACAGAATTTTTGACACTTATCTCTCCATCCAACCTTCTTTTTATGCATTCCATTCTTCAAAAGAAAATGCTTGAGATCCCAAACACTGATTTTCAATTGAAGACATTTTCCAACACATAAGCAAATGGTCACAACTACACTCTGAATATTATATGCTGGTCTATCTATTTTGAAATTACCTTCTTCCCAAGTAATGCCAGGATCCCAAACTAACAACCATGAAGAACCACTTCTCAAACTGATAATTGCTCTCACACGAATCCTTTGATTCACTCGTTCCATCTGCAATGCCACTTTTTGAAATTCTAAGAAGTATTCAACCAACCTTTGTTCATTGAAGAAATCAAATCTAGAATCTTGTGATATGACTTGCTAGAAAGATTCCATGAATCCTTCATCAAATACAATTCTGAAATCTATCACTCTAAGAGAAGATGGTGATGAACTAAAATCTGATGAGTCTCACAAGCATCCTCATCAAAAAATAAATTAAACCTTCATCAACAAACCCATCAACTCTTTGTTGATGAACAATAAGAATGCCTTCATTTTTTTGTGTTTCAAGAGTTACCAATTCTTGCTGAATGGTTGCACTAGGAGCAGCAGTAGATTCAACTTCGTGCAACTCACGTATTAACTCTCCAATGCTGGAAGACAAACTCAAATCCCCTTCTTCAGTAATCTCTGAAGCAATTTCTTTGTCATTTTCAAAAAGAGGATTTACATAAACCTTACTAGAACCTTCTTCATACAAGAGATTGTCAAAAGTTTGATAAGCTTGAGAATTTGAATGCTTTGGTCTCTTAGGACAACATTCCAAATCATATGTTTCTTGTATGAGATCAAACTCATCAAGAATTTCTTGAAGCTCCTTTACTCTTCTTCTATTTTCTTGCTCCCATGAATATTGAACAGCAGAAATCTGATTCTCTGCTTCAATTAGAGTCTCATGCACTTCTTGCAACTTTGTTTTGGTAAGCTCATGCCACTCCAATGCCTTGTCAGCAATATTGGCCACTAAGTCTTTGTCACGAATGATGTGCAAAAGACTAGATTTAATTTCCTCCAAGGCAAATTTAATGGACTTCATGTCATCAATAGAAATGCAACATACAACTTCTCCCCTAGGCACATCATAAATCATCTGTTCTACATGTCTATGAATTCTATCAAGATTTGACAAAATTTGAATTCCATTATCAGCAATGTGTGAACTTGAGCTGCAATCATTATATACTGGCTGAGATGATGTAGAACAACTTTGATGGATAAAGATTTCAAAAATGGTTTGAGTTGTACTCCTCAACTTGTCTCGCATGTGATGAACACTCTTCATCATTCCATCCATAGTGCCTTCCAATTCCTTAGCTTTTTGCCTTAGCTTGATTTCCGGTGAAGAAAAATCTGCCTTATAACTACTAGAAACTTCACCTTCCATGTTGTCTCCTACACATGATTCAAAAGAATTGATCAAATCAACTTTGAAGTGGGAAGAGACTTCATCTTCCTCTTTCTTCTTCTCCTCCTTGACTTGACTTTCAAACCAACATTCTCTAGAATTGTGAAGAAGCAAATTGCTGATTGAACACATATCTTCTACTAATCGAACTTCTCTTTCATTTGGATCTACACTTATGGCCTCTTCATGCATCTTTGTTTCAACTTTTGTTTCCAAAAGTTTTTTCTTTGAATCTTCAACATGAGGCTTCTTAACACAAGTCAACTCACTGTTCTCCTCTGTAGAAAACAAGAGTACCTCACTAGTCTTCAAGGCTTCCACTGACACATTACATTCTTTTACAGAATGCTTGGATGAGTGCAAATCCGTAGATACCCCTTGAACTTTTGCAATGTCTTCAAAGGGATTCCAACTTTCATCCTCCTCTTCAACTTCGGAAATCTCCTCTTTGTTCACAATAGTCTTCTTCAAAAATGGTTTCAACTTATCTTCACATTGACTGAAAATTTCTTTAACTAACAAATCAAGCAGTGGGAGAAATCTGCTCTTCACGTTTATAAGCATCCAAGAGAAGAGTTTGGACACTTTCAGGAAGACTATCAGCTTCTTTAATTGTAGAGATTAGAACATTCATGACAGCTGCAAGCATACTCTCTTCTTGCTCACTCCAGGTCGAGGTGAAAAGATAATTAAACAAGTGATAAATCTGATTCTCCATCTCAAATTCTATCAATAAGATGCAAGCACCAACTTCAGAAAATGTTTTTAAAATAGCAGCTCTTCTTGGAAACAAGCTACTACCAGTTTCATCCAAATCTTGAAAACATTCCACTATCATCTTTAATATGATCTTCATAGTTTCATCATCATAGGGCAACTGGGGAATTACAATTCTCATTATCTCCATAAAACAAGAAGAAATTAGCAACTTGGTCTCTTCATCAGGATGCCCCAACCAATAGGGCTGATTCAAAGTATTCACTACAGGAGCTAGTGCCAACTCCATTTTCTCTGAAGGTGATTGCTTCACATGTCTTAAACATTGTTCTAACAAATGAAGAATGTTCTCTTCATTTTCTCTTGACTGAAATTCTTTACCAAGTCTCTTTCCAGCCATAAAGAGAGTCTCTGCCAACTTCATCTCTTCTTCATTAGCCATGCCTAACTGCCAACTTCTGGATACCACAAGGAACCAAACTAGAATCTGCTCTAACTTTCAGTGTAGTACCGAAGATCTTTGTCACTCAACTGTTTAAACATGTAGCACTGATCACAGGATGGCAGGATCTTCTGCTCTGATACCACTGAAATATTCCCCTTAATTTTTTCTCAAAATTCAATAAACAAACCAACAACAAGTCACTGATTAGCGTTAGCTCCAAAAACAAATCAGCATGGAAGTAACTCTAACCAAGAATGTTCACCAAGATCCCAATGTGGGCGAGGTGATAGCATATGGTCAGAGGATCATTAGGAGTAAACTGAACTGAAATTACAATTCATCTGCTGATGCAGGCATCCACAAGCAGTGGGGATACTCCACTTATTCAGTGGGTGAGATTATTACATTATTAAAGGCAGCAAGCCAGCCATTTAAATCCTCACTTCCACTTATTAACGTGGGGGGAATACAGTCCACACAACCACTTATTTAGTGGGGGGAAACTTACAATTAAGAAAGATGATTATTTAAACTCAACCACTCAATCGTGGGAGTATGAGATTTAAACTAATTGCAGCAAATAAAGGAAGAGCTGTTAGTACTACTAACTAGCTTTACAAAGAATAAGAACAGCTGCAAATAGAATAGATAAGCTTCTAGAATGTTCTTTATCCACACTGGCGGTAAACCATCTAGGGGTACTTAATGTGAGAAATAGAAAATAATTGCAGCAATAAAGGACTGGAACAGTACTACTGTTTACAGTCTTACAATATAGAAAGAGAGCTGCAAATTACATCAATATTACAATGTTTTCAAAGCACCAAGATTCTGAATGATTCCATGATTATTAGTAGCAATTATTGATGAAGAAAGGACTGAAAATTCAAACTGAAACAAGTCTGATATAAATCTGCAATTCTGGAAATGAATAACCAGCAACTATAAGAATTAATTAAATGCTCATAACTTCACCAAAATACCTCTGAATGGCGTGAAACGAAGTGCAATGAACCTCTGGAGGATAGGCGCCCATGACAAGATGAAGAAACAGCCTCAAAAGTCATCCATTAATTTATGGCACAATTCTCAATTCTCTACAGATGGTATGACTCTTGAAAAGGGCGATTTAGCAATAAAAAATCAAAGACTTGGAAATAAATTCCAATCTCTTGTGGAAGGGGTCGCCTTGGGTCTAGAACCACTTTGCAAACATACCCAGAATGATATTTAATTTGCTCAAAAAGCTGTCAACAAAAAACACTTTCAGCCATGATAAACCAGCAACATAAAAATTGGAAATATCTCACCAAAACTCCACAATAATGCTCAATATGTACTTCTGGATGAAGCACACTCTCAGTCCACCACCTAGGGAACCATAGTTTCAGGCCCGAAGAGTGGAGTAGATTTGCTAAGCTAACCCTTAGCCGGATTCTGAATTTCAAACCAGCAGCATAACGTTATATTTTTTCCAAAGATAATCAGCTCTTCAAACAGCAGCAATATATAAGCTTCAATTGGCAAATGAAGCAACAAGAGACTCTTCAAATTCCAAGAAGTTGAATCACTTCAACTTCCAAAAGGAATGCCACTTTAAGCATTTCACTTTTTGAAATAATAAAATATTAATCAACCTCTTTTAGGCATCCAATTTCATTTTGCAACAATAAAGCATTTAATAATTCATTAAATGCACCATTGACCCCTTAATGACTCCCTTTTAAAAACAACATGAAGTGATCATTCCTAGGCGTGGGGGTACAACTGAGAAACATAAAAATGACTAAGTATAAAACTTAATCCATGGAGATAACCAAAGCCAAACTGAAACTGAAGGATAGCAAAATGACTTGAGCTGAATTGCTGATGATGCTATTGCCAAAATTAGACTTACTAAAAATAGCCAACTGCTATAAATAGTAAGTTCACATTAAAACAACAGAAAGCCAAATTGAACATTGAACTGCAAAGGATTGAACTGCTGCTAGACAGATACTGCCAAAAGATAGACTTGCTAAAAATAGTGAACTGCTATAAATAGTAAGTCTGCACAACAACCTCAAAACGCCAACTGAGCAGTATCTGAAAGAGGAAACCCTAATTTTCCACCTTAGCTTAGCCTACGGATTTCCGGAAATAGGCTAAATCCAAATGAAGAGTGTAGGGCCAAAATGGGGACATTACAGTGAACTCAAATTACAAAAAATCTACTTTCGGCGGTTTCGTTACTGGAGTGATGACTTCTATTTCTCCCACAGCTTTATGCTTCTGACGTTTTTCTTGATTCTTCTCAATGAAAGAGTGTAGTATGATGAAACTGCTAGGTTTAACTACGAACACTCTGGTTGTGAGAAATGCACTCAAACTTGTTGCACATGTAGAATTCCAACGATATCAATCCTCTAAACTAGCCTTTGAAGGCTATCATATATATGAGGTGAAACTGTACGAAAACTATGGATTTTGAGTGTCTATGCTTGTCAATTTGTCCAAATTGACCTCTGGGTGTGCCCAATGCAGATCGGTGTCAGCCATTTTCAGAAAAAACATGTAGCTAGATTGATTTGGTCTTGTATTCATCTTGAGAGCATTGCATTCTGAAAACCTTAAAGATTGACTGTGCACACGATACTGTTTAGACAACTTTTTTGAAAACCCCTAAAAATAGCCCCCGCCAAGAAGTATTTTTCCGGAAAAAATCTGACACTTGGGTATTGTAGGCGCTTCAAAGTTGAACGAACCCAGTTTGTTTGATTTTCAAAATTATGACTTTTTCAGGAAAACCCTAAAAATAGGGGTAGCAAGGTTACTATTTCTAGAAAAATCTAACATGTGGGTTTTGTTGAAAAAGTTGTGCTGATCGTACCCAGAAGGTTAGATCTATGAATAATCTCTATTTATTTGGACATGCGAGTAGATCTAAGACAAGAATAGAGGAGATTATGCTATGGTAGATTTTTTCCAAGCATCCATAGCTTGTTCGAAAGCACTTGTTTTAGGCTTTTAGCCATAGTAGCAAGGCAATGAACTGTTTGATAAAATGCTTTGGTAGACATGTATGAAAATGTGGTAGCATAGACAAGGCAGTGAATTGTTTGAAAATATGCGTCAAAGAAATGTGGTCTCATGGAATGCCATGACAAGCAAATGCAATTGGCAGCTGCTCCTAGTTACTAGTTATGCAATGTGAAGTAATTGCATAACTGCTTAGGTTGACTTTGTAAAAAACTATATTGTATTTGAAATTTTGTCATCTATCAGCATCTAGTTCTTAGTTATACAATGTGAAGTAATGTTTTGAGTTTGAAAGATGTGCAATGCAATGTAATCAGTGATATGAATATAAATTACAAAAATCTATTTTCTACAATTCATTAGTTAAACTCTTTATTTTATTTGCTCTCTATATCTCTATGCTATGGAAATGCCTTTCAATTTAAAAAAAATAGTTTTATCTCTTGTTCTACAATTTTTTACGTTTTTTTAAAAGTTCGATTTTTTCCCAATTTTTTTAAAAAATCTTATACTTTTTGGTTTGCCGATTTTTTCCCCAAAAGATTTTTGCTGCTATGGTTTTCGTCCTCAAAATGCAATGGAAACCAGTCATAAACCAACATAGGTCATATCCAAAATAATATTCAAGCATATCCAAATGAGCTCTCAAAACCAACTTTTATACTTTTCCACAAAACTCTCCAAAAACTTTTATTTTTAAAATTCACTTTTTTAATTAAAACTCCATTTTAGCCCCAAAAAGGACATTTTAATTAAAATAATCATATTTGATACACAAGGTCCCTGTTTTATGTATCCATGATTTAAAACATTTCTTCTTGGTTCCAATGAGCTATAACACTAAGGTGCTTTAAACATATTTTAAATAATATTTTAGAGACCTTAGTAAAATAATTAAAATAAAGCCATTAATACACCTATTTTGTGGAAACTTTCGTGTTGTACCCAAAATTAATTTTTGCTTCAATAAGGCATTTTGATCAAAATGATCTAAATCATGTAAATTTTTTGTTAAAAGTCCGTTTTAGGTAAGAAAAAGCATAGGCTTTTTGTGGGTTTACATCAAGGAAGATACTTGCAAAATTTTGAAAATTTGAAAATTAGGGTTTCGTACCCCTGTTTTTAGGAAAAAACCAGAAAATAGGACCTCTCTAGAATTAATTGGAAATGATTTTGATAGGATAATTTGACTTCACGATCACATTGGTTAAGTCAAAATCACCAAAAAGTTTGTTTTACTCTGGTGGGTCTACTTCGTTTTTTCAGGAGAAAAGCTAGGACCTCCGCAACCATTAATGGCAGATGGCTAGTACCAGGTATCAAAATCTAAGCTTCAAAAGCTTCAATAGAGAATCCATGGTGAAAGATGCTCTGTGACGGAGGGGATTTTCAAAAGTGAGAAATGCTGAAAATTGACTAAGTTTGGAAATTACACGCCAATATCATGGCAGTCAAACATGGGAAAAGCGCCCCTGTAGCTCAGGGGCGCCCAAGAATGAGATGATCCAAATGTTAGTTTTTGGGAAAACTTGTCTTCAGGTGATCTCTTCGACATCAGCTTAGCTTTGCAATGAACCTGTTTGCCATTCTGCAACACATCAAATGACTACAGCTATTGATCGTTTGAGCATGCAAAATGGAAGGTAAATCAATGCACATCAAGGAAAAAGCGCCCTTGCTGGCCAGGGGCGCCCATCATTTTGAACCACCTGTTGAGGTTTTTAGCAACTGCTTTCTCCAAGGTAGCTGCTCAGTATCCTTTCAGCTCCGTGACCAATTCAGTTGCAAGCTCACAGGACCTGTCAAGCATTCACAAACAAAGATCAAGCGTAAAGCGCTAGAAGCAAAGGCTGAATGAAGAATAGGGAAAATTGGCTAAGTGTTAAGGAAATTGCACCTTCCTAGAAATAGGCGCCCATACTCTTGAGACATTTGAATCAACTTTCAAGATTCACGAAGCCAATCATCCTTTCCGGGATTGAACTGGTTATCCATCCCATGTTTTAGCAAGATC
>VDFB02324289.1:9211-43367 GCA_007258455.2 Sequoia sempervirens
ACAAGGAAATGGTGTTGCAGAGTCTACCAACAAGAACCTCTTAGGGGTGATTAAGAACCTGCTAGGTGCTTAGAGCAACTTGTAGACTGCAGCATACCCAATTAGATTCAGACATGGGCAGAGAGCAAGAATTAGGATTAAGGCTGCTTTAAACACCTCACCCTTCAAGCGGGTATATGGCCAAGAGCCTGTCTTTCCTATCCATCTACAAATACCTATCCTTGATTTCATGCAAAAATTCTACTCTAGTGACAATAAGATAGGTCAAACAATGGCCTGCTTGAAATGTGGAGAATGCAGAGATGCCTATCGCTGCAACAATCAGATAACTGTGCTCGCTTGTCACCGTTAGGTTTTGACAAAAGTGCCAAAATCAAGGCTTTTAGGATATCAAACCTTGTGTTGCTTTGGGATAAAGCTAGTGAAAAGAAGGGCAACCACCAGAAATTTGACAAACTCTGGCTAGGTCCTTATCAGATTGTTGAGATCATAGGAGAAAACGCTTTCAGATTGAGCACTCTAACTAGAGAACCTATCCCATTGCCTGTTAATGGACAGTTTCTTAAACACTATTTTGAATCATGAAGTTGGAATTTTGCTGGGTGATGCATTTGTATAAATAATTTCTGCTTGTAAATAGTCTCTGTGTGAATAATTTGTTGCTGCTCTTTGTGTAAATATTTTGCTCTTTGTTTGTAAATAGTTTTCTATTTGTTTGTCTTTCCTTTTTGACTTTCTGTTTCTATAAGTTTTGGGGTTTTTGTTTTATTTTTGTTCTTTGGGTTTGATCTGTTTCTCTCCATCTTGGAATGGTGGTTGTTATCTAAAATATACTTTGGTCGCTAGGAGAGAGGTGGTTTAGATATTTTCAGGATTTCTGATTGGATGATTTTGTCCTAAATTCATTGTTTCATGCCCATTGCCAATAAGAGTTGTGGAACTTCTTGAAAACAAGGTGCACAGTAAATAACCATCATTAGCTCCTCTAAATCTGTCACAAATCAATAAGATCATCTCCTCTTGTAATGGTACATTTGTCCTAGAACAACAGTATTGTAAGATTTGAGTGAAAAATCTAATTTCCAAGTGTTGTTATGAGGTCCATGGTGGTCTTCAACCCAAATCAGATGTTAAACATCTGACATATTGAAAAAGAGAATTAAATGAATATCTAGAACTTCAAGAGAAAATAGAAAAGATTTTTTTTTTAAAAAGAGAAGATGATTCAATATGAATGGGTGATTCCAGTATCTCTACCGGGGCTATGGACATCTGGCTGGCAGTAGAGTAATGCTGTGAGAAAACTAGAGGTATCTTCGTCGGGGCTATGGATGCCTGACTGGCAGCGGAGCAATGCCCAGGATATCATTGCATGACAGCTAAAGGAAATCAACTCATGTAGTTCAATTCTTACACATTGTCCGAAAGATCGAGAAAACTTTACAAAAGAGTGATGCACAATCAAGCACACACACATAGATTCGAGAGTAGCTACTGTTGGCTTACATTTTGAGATTCTAGCTCAACATTGATTGTTAAAACTGACCTAACTGGAGTTGTAATGTTCATGAATTAGGAGTTCTGGGTAGCTGAATCCTTCAGCTTCTTGAAAATGGTTAAACCATTTTCCCAGCCAAGTCGCCATTTGTTATGCCTTGCATAACCACCCCATTTTGATTTGGAACAAAATAGGTCCCCCTTCTCTTTTGGTTTCTTTGCCTCTATTATTTTCTTTGCATTTGGGGGTTCTTCTATTTCTCTATGTTTTATCTTTTGTTCTATCTGATCAAAGTTTGGTTTTGCCTCAATTGGAATTTGGGTTTTCACCTGAGTTCAAGATTTTCCACCCCATTCGGATTTTCCCGGATCTCACTCAAATTCTGGCTAAGCGCTATTGTTCAGGGATTTTTGGTCCTCGTGGAATTCCGTGTGGACCGAATTTTCTTGATTTTTCTCTCTTTGCAAAAATCCATCCCGCACGGATTTCCCCGGGATCTGATGGAATGTGAAGAAGTGTGGAGAAGTAGGACTGGTTAGTAAATGATGATGCATTTTATGATTCATTTATGCTATTTTGAAGATCTTGCATGTTGTTCCTTGATTGATAATGATCGGATTAAGTTTCTAATGGGTGTTTTCATGCTTATTCCGCTGGAATCTGCCTGCCTTGGAATTTTCCAAAATTCCTCCCTGGCTTGGATTCTGCAGGTCAGCCTGAAACTTGAACTGTTTGTATGATTATTTTGTTCGAAGATTTAGCGGTACCCTACTGACATAGGATTCGTTTTAATGATGATTTTGATTAATTAACTTTTGTTTGTGTGATCTTTACAGTGGTTTTCTTTGCTGAATGTAGGATTAAATCACATACAGGATGATATTTGTCAAGGGAGCTCAGTTGGGGTGCATTCTTTAATCTAGTTGGTCATGAAAAATTAGCTAAGGCAAAGGTCGGCAAGACTTTCCTAACCTCTTACCAACTGGTGGCTTGGCTCTGCCTGCTAAGGATCTAAAGGGGGTGTTAGGACTGCACAATTTTGATGACATTACATATTGTCCATACTCGCAAAGTTTCCAAAAAAGTCCCACCATGAGCATATTTTCCCCATATCTGGCCCTGTTGCACTATAGATTCCATCAAGTCCGGATACTCCACATTACAGGTCATATCGCCATGAGATCATTAAAGTCTCCCCGACTTATAATGCATTTTGCTAAGTATGTGTCTCTGTTGCCTATTGGCAAGACCTCAAGGATGTCATGGCGACTGGAGTTCACATGCAATTGCCTATCGGCAACACATCATTCAGAGTCCCAGTGACTAGGAGCTTCCCATCAGCATAGAATTTTCTTTCGGGGAAGGCTCTTGGTGAGATCTTCGTGTCTCACCGATCGGTGGCAGAAGGATCCATACATCGGCAAAGGGTTTTCTCTTCACCAAGAGGTCTTGGCGAATTCATAAAGTCTCACCAACTACCGCATAGTGAGCAAACACTTCGGCGGGAGTCATCTTCTTCGGCATATAGTCTTGGCGAAATCTTCGGGTCTTGCCGACTGGCGGTAAAAAAATTCCACATCAGGGAGAAATCTTTTCTTCGGTGTGATGTCTCAGCGAACCCACGATGTCTCACCAACAAGCCATCAAAAGGGGATTCTATCGGTGGTCTTCGGTGAGAGAATCAATATGTCATAGTGAAAAAAGGGTGAACTTGTAAAGCTTTTGCCGAGACATGGGATTTCTATACGACATCTCCTTGACGATAGAGAGAACACATATTAGAATGAATATTTGACCTCGCCAGGAATCTTGCCGATAGGGAAGGGTCCCACCAAAGGTCTAAGGTGGCCAATAATTTTTCCTTTAGTAGGAGTGCGGCTGATTGGCATGGGTCTACATGAAGAGGTTACATTGGCCCGAAGGATAAAACCGCCGACACAATATCTAGCTGAAGGTGAGGTCCGTGATAAAAGCGGCATTGGCATAGTGATCTAGGATACATGCAGGGTCTTAGCTATTGGCGATGTGCTTCAGAAATGGTAGGAGATTCCTTGAAAGATAACTGCCTCTCGGCAAGAAGTCTCACCGACATGAGGAGGTCACGCTGAAAAGGCCAAGCTTGGGGAAACTGAAGGAACTCGGGGAGACTCTAAATGAATGGATCGGGTTCGGTAGGATGTCTTGCCGACTCGATGATTTCTCCCCGACATAAGATGAGCTCGCCGAAGGATACGGGACTCGGTGTAATGTCTCACCGACTCATGAAGGTCACACCGAAACAAAGGAAATCGGGGAGACTCCAGATGCATAAAGGGGTTCAATGAAAGGTCTCCCCGAGATTGAAGGCGCGAAGCGAAAGGCTTCGGTGAAAGTCCTGGCGAGGAGGTGCAGGCGACCACAAAGTCTTGCCGAAAGGAGAAAAGAGCTCGAACCTAAAGAAGAAGAAAGAGAGCCAAAGGAGGAAAAAGACTCACCATGAGGTCGCGGTGACAGCTGATAGTCTCAACATGAAGGTGATGCGGCTAAGAAGAATCACAAGGTTCACTATGATGTCCAGACTGGCGGCCCGTGCTTTCCGATCACTTTGGCGGTGGGATCAATACGCAAGCTTTGCAGCTTGCTAAAATGTCTTGCCAACATATCATCATACCCGATGGTTGTCAGCGATAGTCACATCGGGGTTCCGCGGTAAATTAATCGCAGACATCTATCTTTTATTCGAGCCACTTTTGACCACAGTGAAGCTTCGCGTGGCGTATGCACGACCAACGGAGAAGCCAAAGTGATTCATTGGTCCCTTTTGGCCCGATTAGTACATTCTGCAGGAAAGAAGACCAGCAGAATGCAAACCGGATGGACTCTTTCTAAGAACAGGTGACGATGGACCGGCTCGGGCGAAATGCAAAGATCTACAGGTAGGCCTGATGGTGCTTCCAGAAGTGGTCAATGGATAGAAAGGTCCGGAACATGAAGAAAAGCCAAAGGAAAGAAGAAACTGAGTCACAGGGATAGTTGTAGTGACTACTGGAAAGAAGGTGGATTAGTATTAATGATGATATTCTAAGCATTCAAGGCAGACTGCAAGAGAGTTCAAAGATGGACATGGAGATATGTGAGTTAATGTTGCAGCAGCAAAAGATCTACAGATCTTTCCCATAAATCTTTCATCAACATGGACAACGAGGATTCACATTGAATGCACAACTAACTTTCTTCAAAAGACTTGAGAGCCGACCTTCCCACAAAAAAAGAAGATATTTTGTAAGCCCTAATATAGGGGGACAACACATTCTTTTTCTTGCATTTTGTATATAAGGCATTCTTGCCTCTTTGTAAAGGTTACAACTTCTAGGTTAGAATTAAGAACTTTTGGAACTTCTACAGTTAGAAAATCTAGGAATTAGTAAGTTAACAGAAGGAGATAGAGTGGCTTCCTGATTCTTTGTAATAGGAGTTTATTCTGTCTTCTTGATTAGGATTTACATTCAGATTCAGAATAGACTAATGTACCTTTCGGTTTTCTTAGTGTAAATGGAAACAATTCAGAGCCACAAATTTTCTGTACACTGGTGATTGTGCCAGATTTGTAAATGTTGCTTATCTGTCTCATTGTGATGGAAACAAAGCAGGATCTTAATCTACTTCATGTGTTGTGTTCGAATGGTGTTTGCCTTGAATTAATCATTTGATTCGAGAAGATTTCAAGGAATGAAGTTTGGTTTTATGTTTTTTTTGAATGGTAATATGCAATCTGTTGTTGAAATCAGCATTGTGAATGAATGAAACTGTGTGTTAGTCCCAAGTTGACTTTGTTCTGCAGTTGTAGTTAGGAATTCCTTGGAAGGTGGAAGGTCTGGTTAATTCGGATGAAGTGTCATTCTTTTCTGTCTCAAAGCCACGATCTATCTTTTGTTGGAGTTATGGATAGATACTGAGAGGGGGGGTGAATCAGTATCAAAACTTTTTCAACTTTGACCCAGTTTTTAATTCTGATTTCCTTTTCTTTCAACAATAGAGTAAAGTAATCACTTTTGAAAGCACAAAGATATGACAACATTAACTCAATCTATTAGACAACTTATGAAAATATTATTTGAGTGAGATATCTTGTATTTTCCAAAACATAGCTTAGATTTGATCTCAATATTACTACGATTATGCATTCCTTAGGTTGGAATGTAATCCCATTTATAAGCAGGGGGTGAGAACATTAGCAATCAACGATTGGGTGAAACAACAACAACCTGACGAGCATACAGAAGAACAAAGAGACAAAAGCTTTTGCTGAGTGGAAAACCCTCCTGGGGTATAAAAACCACTCCTAAACTGCCTTACTGGCTTCATCTTCAAAACCACTGATAACAATGCCTTATAGGCTAATTTCTGAGCACCAACTCAAGGAGCACCAACCCCTCATTTAGAGACACCAATCTCAGGGAGTACCAACCCCTTACTCAAATTTCAGAATTACATTCATAATATCATAGGATCTCTCTGTTTTTAGTTAAGCACATATTTCTCTGTTTTCTCATCTATAGAAAACCTTAATGACAATATCCCAGAATTACAATCACCAACCCTCATTGTTTCAACATAGTTTTATATATACATTTCAAGTATGCCAGTTATGAAGAAATCTTCAAAAAGCGTTTTTCACAAGATTCTCAAATTCTCTTGCTGATTTTTGAATATGAAGTTGAATAATGACAGACTGTAGATGATGGTAAAAATCAATAGTAACGCTTATCCAGAGAACTGCAAATCATCCATTATTTCAAAAATGCAACTGCTCAAAAAGGAAACTTAATGAATATTCTGCCATTTAACGGTTGTGAGATTCGATGCCAATCCATGATGTCGACCTGTCACTATCTTTAGAAATTCACCATGCCGGCCACAATGTATGAGTATGTTAATCGTTCGCCGAGACATCCAGATAGTTCTGCCGAAGGCAATTATAACGTTGATCACTCCTTTGGTCCCTGTGCGTCGCCATGACCTTCTGCCGTCAGGGAGAAACCATATCAAAGATCTTTATGTTTCCCCGAGATCACATTTCTGTTAAATTTGTTTCAGTCGCTAAGACACAAGAGTCTTTCTCACTGAGATGCCCTTTTGTTCCATTCACTATCACTATAGCCTTTTGATATCGGAGAGATATCTTGTAGACAAATCTTTGTTTTTCCGAGAGCCCTCGTGATCAACATGTCGCCATAACAATTCAATACCTATGCTGAAAGCAACTTTATCACTGTCAGTCATCCCTCTGTTTGTCACTGTAACCTTCAACAGTCTGCGAGATGTTATATAGAATACCTTTTGTTTTACTGAAACCCCACTTGATACATATTAGTCATCGTGACACATGGTTTTTCTTGCCGATGAGACCATCTATCCCAAGCGGGTCACTATAACATGCCGACATTGGGGAGACCTCCCGTAGATTATATTGTGTCATACTGAAACAACCCGAACACCTTAGATCGCCAAGAGAATTCAATTCTCATACCGACAAAGACCATTTGTATTCCATCGGCGAGACATATCAATGTCGGGGAGACCTCTCATAGAATGCTTGAGTCATACCAAAAATCATCCTTTCATCTGGTGTTGCTAAGACAATCAGATCTTATGCCAACAAAGTCCCTTTATGTTCCATCGGTGAGACCGAAGGTCACACCTCTCGCCAAAAACCCTAGCTCTTATCGAAGAGACTACCTTTATGTTTTCAGTCGATGTAACAAATAAAATTTGCCAAGACCTTTCTTTGATGCACAAACTCTTACCGAGATGCATACCTTTACATTTTCAGTCGACAAGACAGGAAAACCTCACCAAGACATTATATCAATAGCCATTAGTTTTACTGATAAGTCTCCATATGCATACGGTCGGTGAGACACACTTGAATTCGCTGAGATACTAAACCGAATACTCCAAGTCTGGCTGAAGTGAAACTTTTAATGCGCTCATCGGTGAGACCAAAAGAGTTCGCTATGACCATAAAATGATGCCACAACTCTCGCCAATAGACTTCCACATGCACTAGTCAGGGAGACATTTCAAGTTCGATGAGACACTACCCCAATAACAAAACTCCTGCCGATAAGTTCATCTTCCTTCGGTTGGTGAGACAATATGTCTTCGCTAAGACATCATTCCGACGAGTATAACTTATGCCGATATGAACTTTCTGTCGCTGAAACAAAAGAGAATGTAATGCCGATAGATGCCTGGAGATGGATCCCGATCGCTGTGACATAAAATAAGTCTTGCCAATATGAACTTTCTTGTGTTGGTCGCCAAGACACAAAGTGCTCGATGAAACAACATGCCGATAGGGTTTACTTATGTCGATGCACCACCTCATGTATTAGTCGACGAGACCTGACTCATTCAGTAAGACCTCTCAGCGGTGAATAAACCTCATGCCGATAGACTTTTCTTCTATCACTACAACCACGATCAATGTCACGCCGAAAGCTGCCTGTATGTAAAATCAAATCGTTATGACATCAGAAATGTCCTACCGAAAGGCAACACAAACATTTCAAAATGGATCAGGGAGACCCTGCCATTCTCACACTGATAAGTGTAAGCCCAAAAGAGAAACAACCAATACCATTAAACAAATGAGATGTCAGAATCAAGGTAACTATAATGCCTTCAAAAATGTGAGTTCAAGGAATGTAATCAAATGGCTTGTAATCATGTGAAATACACCTGTGGTATGCAAGAAGAACCATCCTGACAAAGAAACCATCTATCAACTCTGTCAGTCAAAGAAATAGCATTCATAACATGAACCAGAGACCTCATCACCATGAATTTGAATCATAACAAGTAACTGTCTGTAATAGCCAAGAGACATTAAAGAAGTGCCATAATAAAGCATAAAGATCCAAACTAAGACTGATCATCAAAGAGAACCAACTGAAAGGGATTTTGACATCAAGGACAAACTATAAACACAACTGAGATACAACACTTTTTACGTTTCTTTAAAACCCCTGGTTAGATTAGGTTTTAATTCATGTTTGATCTCATAATAATCCAAAAGCTCACACCAACAGGCCCCTTGAACATTACTATTACATTGACCACTGAGGGACATCAGCACAGTTGAGAACTAACTACATAGACCTTGGGAGCTAAGATATCCATGTGATCATCTTTCTCTTTCAGGAGAAACAGAGTAGCAAATATTTTGTTTGCATGTTGATTGTGCCAAAAGGAACGTCAACAGTGTCCTTCCTGTATTTTCCATAAAACGACTAGTTACTCCCACTTCTTGGGCATTGTTTTCCCTTGTACAGACCATTGCATACATTAAACTACCAACTGCACTTGCATAAGGCACCCTGGTCATGTCCTCCATCTCATAAGGATATTTTAGACAATCTTCAACAGATAGCTTCACTCCCTGCAAAACTAGAACAACTAGTTGCTTGCAATCAATCATACAAAACCTCTCTAGAATAGTATTAATATACTTACTCTGTTTGAGCCAAAGTTTTCTACTCTTTCTATCCCTGGTGATTTCCATTCCCAGAATATACCTGGTTGCACCCAGATCTTTCATTTCAAATTTTGCAGACAATTTAGATTTTAGATCGTAAATCATAAACTTACTATTCCCAATGAATAACATATCATCCACATACAAGGAAATAATTAAAATATGATCATTCTCAACTTTATAATACACACAATGATCAAATTTCAATCTTACAAATCCCAATGACAAGACAAATGTGTCAAACTTCTGGTACCACATTCTAGGAGATTGTTTTAATCCATACAGATATTTTTTTCAACTTGCAAACCAAATTTTATTTACCTTTTTCCACAAAGTGCTCTATCTGGGACATATAAATTTCTTCTTCAAGATCACCATGAAGAAACGGTATCTTCACATCCATCTATTCAATCTTTAAATCATATGCAGCTGCAAGTGACAAAAGAAATCTGATAGATGTCAGCTTTACTATCGGAGAAAAAAATTCCCCATAATCAATTCCCTCTACCTGGGAATATCCCTTTGCAACCAACCTCGTTGTATACTTTTCAACGCAACCATCTAGACCAATTTTCTTTTTAAATACCCATTTGCAGCCCACAGGCTTCTACCTTCAGGCAATGGAACTAGATCCCAAGTATCATTTTTCTTTAATGATGCCATTTCTTCATTCATGACTTCCAACCAGGAATCTGAATTAGACATTTTAGTTGCCTCTTTTACAGTCCTAGGTTCATCAGTATTGGTAATCAAAGCATAGGCACAACTAGAATCCAACATAGAGAATCCATACCTATTTGGTTGTCACCTTTTACGTGTAGACCTCCTCACAGGCTGAGACTGAGGTTGTGGTTCTTCTTCAAAACTCTCAGAGCTGCTCGAGCTCTCCTCAGATTCAGGTACATTTTGAATTTTTAATTCCTCTTTATCTGGTGTGCGAGGAATTTTGACTACATCCTTTTTGTTTCCTGATTTTGTCTCTGACTGCAGATCCAAAGTAGAAGGCTTCAGTTCATGAAAAATAACACTCTTGTTATACAAAACATTCTTAGTCTCAGGATTCCAAAGCTTGTATACTTTTATGCCAACACTATAGCCAATAAAAATACATTTGACAGCCTTGTTTTCCAATTTAGATTTTTTTCATTTGGCACATATGCATATGCCTCACAGCCAAAGACTCGAATATGTCTTAGAGAAGGCTTCTTTCCAGATCATGCTTCCAAAGGTGTTTTATCAACAAGAGCAGAGTTAGGGGAATGATTTATTAAGTAACATGTTGTTGCAACTGCCTCAGCCCAAAATTTCTCCTCCAAGCCAGCACTGCTCAACATACTTCTTGCCCTTTCCATCATTGTCCTATTCAACCTTTCAGCAACTCCGTTTTTCTATAGAGTATAGGGTGTAGTTTTATGTCTTTTAATTCCATGATATTTATGGGTACCTTTCAAACTCATCAGAAAAAAAATTGCCACCATTGTCAGTCCTTGAACACTTTATTTTTCTTCTATTCTAATTTTCCACAAGGTTTTTAAATTCCTTAAAATGACTGAACACTTTTGATTTACCTTTTAAAAAATACACAAATGCCCTTCTCAAATGGTCATCAATAAAACAAACATAATATTTAGATTTTGATAACGAAGGAAGATTCACTAGACCACACACATCAGAATGAATATAATCAAGTATACCAAAATATTTATGAGGACTGGAATAAAATGAAACACAATGTTGTTTGCCATATATACAATGTTCACAGAATTTGAATTCAAGGTTATAGTCATCAAGCCCTTCAACCAGGTTTTTATTTTTCAAATTTTTTAAACCTTTTTCTCCTATGTGGCCAAGCTTATGATGCCACCACAGTCTTTTTTTCTGGAAGTTTAACTTCCAAAGAGTTTGCACTAACAGGAATGTTTTCCTTCTCCTTTCCACGAGCAATTTTTTGTGACTTTGCAAAGACACTGTTGCATTGAGCAGCAAGTGCGTCCAACTTATACAGATTACCAATTGAAGCACCCCTAGGCAGCACCATTGAGCCTCTAGTCATTTTACAAACACCATTAGAGAAAGAGAATTGTACACCAACATAATTCATCTTACTAACAGAAAGTAAATTTTGAGCCAGACCTGGTATATGCATTACATCAATATTGATTCCCTTCACTCTTCCATCAGGGAATTGAATTCTAACTCTTCCATGGCCAACTATTTCCAGAGATGAATTGCTTACCAAATACACCTTTCCACCATTGTATTTTTTATACTTTGTGAACCAATCTCTATGAGATGTCATGTGGAAAGATGCTCCAGAGTCAATCAGCCAGACATCGTCTGATGTCTGAATTTCCAAGGCTGCAATGAAGGCATCTGCATCACTCTGAGAAGAATCATTGTCAGAAGAATTCTTCTTCTTCTTTTTCTCCTCTTTGCAATCCTTTCGGATATGACCAAGCTTCCCACAGTTCCAACACTTCACCTTGGACTTCTTTCCAAGAGACTTTGATCTCCCTTCTAATTTTGATTTTGACTTCTTGTCCTTCTTCTTTCCTTTTTCTTTTGATCTGCCTCAAAAAACAAGAGCCTCCTTCACCATCTTGGAAGATTTCCTTCTTATCTCTTCTAATAACAAAGAAGCAATGTCTTCCATCTTAAAATGTGGATGTCGTACTCCCAATAGCCATCACCAAGTGATCCCAAGAATTTGGCAAAGAACATAACAATAGCATACAATGATCTTCTTCATCAATCTTCACACCCATAGATTCTAACTGAGCAATCAGCATGTTAAAAGCATTCAAATGATCAGCAACAAACACTCCTTCCAACATTTTCAAAGAGTACAATTTATTCACCAAAGACTTGCCCTAATAAATGTCTCCTAGTCTTTTTCATAAAGAATATGCAGTCTTCTCTTCATGAACGTTTTGAAGAACATAGGCTTCCAAACAAAGCCGTATCAGCCTCTTTGATTTTTGATATGTGAGGTCCCAATCTCCCAATCTTCTTGCTTCATGCCTGAAGGTTTCGTTCTAGACACAACAAGCCAAAGATCATGATCAACCAACAGATCTTCCATTTTAATTTTCCACAACTCAAAATTGTTGCAATTGAATTTTTCAATTTCAATCTTTCCTGATGTACTTGGCATTGCCATCACAGTTTGTAATTTAAATTACCAGACTTCTACAAGACTCCCACTAAACAAAATTGACACAAAAAACTCAACCTACCCACAAGGATAACACAACTGGCCAGGCTCTGATACCACTTGTAAGAAAAGCTTAAGGTGTGGAACAAACTCTCCTAATGTCAAAAATCAGAGAAGAATGCAGATATGTCTTTAAATTTTGCAATTACAATTCATTAAGATGCACATCAAAAAGGAATAAAAAAATAGAGAAATAACACATACACAATTGGACACCAGATTTACATGGGAAAACCTTTACAGGAGAAAAACCCACACACCAAAGAAAAAATTACTTGTATTACAGTAATTGAATTACATACAAGTTGTAGACTCTCCTTTCAGATGTCAATTTTATAGCAACAACATTTCCCTTATCAACCTTGCACAATAGAACATCACTGTTACAATGCTCTTTAAAGCATACAATGAAATTCACACACTGATCAATTCCAAAAATGAACAACTCTACCACCATTTGAACTGTTCAACCTTCGACCATTACAGAGAGTTATATTTTGTTCACGGTTCACAAACGGTTTGTTGATCTCCCACAAGTGAATAGTCACAACAGTCCAATTGCAAATGGTTTACATTCTGCTTCTCTCATTGGTTCAAAACAAACCACATAGGAGAGTCATTCGGTCAAAAGATTCTTCAACTGTATCACATATCGGTGAGACACCAAACCATGACTCACCGATGCCAAACTACCCATTTGATAATCGCACACTGCACAATCTTCAAATGGTCCATCGCTCAGACTTGGTGAAGTCTCCCCAACCAAAAGATCATCGAGTTGAGAACCTACATCGAAGAGAGTCTCCAAAGCTCCTCTAGCAGTTCATGTCATACCGATAGGAATTATCTTTGTTCATATCTTCGGCAAGACTCACCCTAATCCCAATCCATCAGCCAGACTTCAACCATTGTACGAAGATCTTAAAGCTAGGCGGAAGTCATATTTCACACCGATGAAGAACCATCGGCAAGACTCATGCCAACCATACCCCATTGGCCAGACTCCTACCTTCGCTGAGAGATAGAAAACTTGCGTCAACCATTCAAGTCACACCGATGATGACCATCAACAAGATTGTCCTCGACGGGACTCTTCGGCTAGACTTCAACCAACACCAAGAGTTAGGAATCTCATGCCAATAGTTCAGGTTACATTGATGGCTCTGGTTGGCAAGACAGATCATAGTTCTCACCAATTTAATCACTTCAAGCCTTCAAAACTAAGCTGCTTGTCGCAAGACATTCCAAGAGTCTCACCGATTTTGCTCTTTCAAGAGTTTCATGTCAATAAGTTTGAGGCACATTTTCCAACATTATGCATCTTGTGATGTTTGAAAATCAACCAATGGCTTGGGTGTTTGATTTCAAGAGTTTCAATTATCAATGGCGTGACTGATCTCGGTTCCCACATTCCATGTCACAGGTTTTAACATGGAAGAAGTTGCTGCTTTCATCGATGTTGTTCTTCATGGCTTTCCCGCTCACCTTTCCCGTAGATAGCAAGGACCCACGATGCACCCGCAAATGGGGTCCCCCTTCACCACATCATTGCTTTATAAAATCTTAATCAACAACTCTATTCCATGGGATGGGACTAATGGTATCTAACTGCTCGAGCTTGCGAATTGGGGGCCATGACGATCATCTGCGATGGTGGAGTTTGGGGTGTTGGGTTGAGACTTGGTAAGGCCCGCATAATCATGACTACAGACAGTATTGACTATCAAAGGGGTGCTCATACCATAGCCTGTGTGTGCTTTAAGGGAGTCAGGCATCATGTGTCATCAGTCCTCTCTACAATTCAATAGTGAGCTTCTCCATTCCTATTTCAAGAGATGCTTCCTTAACAATACCCGTAGGCTAGTAGGATTTAGTATACAAAGATCTTCAGCAGGTATAAATGCGAAATCATTTCAAGGGACCGGGTCCACTATTCTCGACATCTAATATATTCTAGGGTGATCGAGCAAACGATGGTTTGAGAGGGAATAATATGTACAACTACTGGGATCAATGTCCCAAACTAACGGTAGATTGGAGGACCAACGAACTCAACAACTCTGTAGGGACGATTGGGTGGCGAAGGTTTTGAATGATAACCGACGATTGTCATAGTGGAAATGAAACACTCGATGCAAGGAGGACCATCCCACTCAAAAGCACAGACCCACCCAAGCGGAGACTTGATGATATTCTGTAAAACATAACAAAGGTGATGTCTTAGCTTATTGCAACTTGAATCGATTGAGATCACAACCCACTCTAGCTTGTCTTATTTGTAAGTAGTGGAGATGGAGTTCCCGCTTGCGGATGCCGCAACTCAAGTGGCCATCTATACAATTTCATTATCTTTGTGGGCTTCTCCTAAAGTGTCTTCGCAGTCTCCTGCAATGGCATCCCAACTGTGGCATTCCGCACCCCTCCACCCGTAGTCCACTTGAAGAAAATGTTTCATGCGGGCTTCAATTCTCTCGACACCGCTCCGGTGGCTCTCATTCCTTCACTGTGTATATCCATCTCATTCCCACAGGGCGTCCATCCCCACATTACTCCTCCATACTCATGGGATTCTCTACATTGTGGGAACACTTTAACATGAGGCACGAGTTTAATTAAAGTGGGGATTGTTCTGAACACAACGGAATTCTTTCTTTAGATCATGTTCAATTACGTTCAGCTATAAAGAGCAGGGTGGCATTCCAATATGCAAAATGAAGACATACAAACATAGAGGTCCAATGCCATGATCATTGCAAGCACATTAAGGGAGTGTTGAGGATGTGACATCCTTCAAAGGTTGAGAACTAGACAATGGAGATGTTTGCGAACAGGATGATTGGAAGATTAAAAGACTTCATTCAGTCATGCGAAAAGGAAACGATGACGATCCCAGAATGGGTTGGTAATAAGAAGACGAACGTTTCCTACGAATACTTAATTTAAGAAGACTAGTCGAGGAAGGTTGCATCAGCCTGGCAAGGAGGAGTACGCTAGAACGAAGGAGTAATCTATGAAGGAGTCAAGTATTATTGCATAGAGGGTTTGGCAGTTTGAAGAAAAGACACAGAGAAATAGAAGGACGTAGGAGGAGGGGAAAACCTGTTATGAAAAACTCGAGAGCATTATTCAATCCCCACATTGATTTTTTTAAATCTTGTAAGACTTGCTAGAAGGAAGAATAGGCTTTCAGTAATTATGGAATGTTTGATGATGATGACAGGATAGCAGGCATGTATTTGATTTTGCGGGTTACACGCTCCTGTATGTTGGCGGGGGTGCGCTTGTAGGGTTTTGTTAACACTTTGTTGTTCTTTTACATCTATCATGCACAACATTCTCGTAGTGGAGGCCCACAAATTTCCTCCCACCCCCATGGCATCCACTGTTTTCTTTCCCACAGCCTTCCCACTCGTCCTTTCTGCAAACGCACGAAGCTTGTTTAAATCAAAGCTATTGTCCCACCATATGAAGGGCTAGTTGAATCCTTGTGGCATTTTAGGATAATGGAGTTGTAAAAGTATCAAGGGAGTGATGGCGTCCAAGTCAAAGACTCGTCACTTTTAGGATAGTGAAAACCATTCGTATGGCACTTTGGGAAAGTACCTTGATAAAAATCTAACAAAGCGCCATCATGTGTAAATCCCCTATCTACCAACACCCTACACTCAGGGACAATATTTTTCCATCCTAACTTCATTCTCCTATTTGTCCCATCCTATCTACCCATGTATTACATCGGTTTTCCTACCCCTTTATATCCAATCAACCTTCCCTTCTTGCATCCATATTCTATTATCCACATCCTCCTATTTAGTCCATCCTTCTTAGTGTAAATCTTGATAAGGATAGGGGCATCATATCCAAGCTTTCTTTAGAGTATACAAACCTTGCACTCCCTATAATTCATCCCTCTTGCATCCCTCCATAAATTTAGTGTGGGGAAAATTATTCCTATACAAAATAGTCCTTTGAGATCTATCCAAAAATTCCCTCCAACACCTTCTATATTCTTCTTAATCATCAAATCCAATATAATTAAGAATAATAATATTTTGAATCCTTACTCACCCATCTATTAATCCTCATATCTCCTATCCTCAATTCAATAATCCTCATGTCTCTTATCCAACCATCCTCCCATCCTCCATCTACGTAATCCCCTATCATTTCATCATTATCACTAGACATTGGTTCCATAAAATCACCTACCTCAATGTAATCCAATCTAATCCACCTATCCTACATCCCTAACAATTAAAAAAATCCCAATGGAAGCCATCAATAATCCTAAGCCATGTAATCTAGCACAACATCCAAAAAAATATGTTTTTTTTCCAAACTCACCCACTTTACTCTACATTATCATTAGGATAGATTATTCATAATCCTTGCATTGTTTTTATCATCAACAACACTATCATCATTATCAAACAAACAATTTCAACTAGTCTAGGGTAAAAATCCTAGGTGGTCTTTGGCATCCCTCCACACTTATCCTCCCTCATCACTCACCACTATCCACATCATCATCTTAATCACTCCCTCTTTATCATCATCATTTCATCCCTTATCTCCTAAATCCTTTTCATCCTAATTTCATCATTGTTGTTGTCATCATCATCCTTACAGTAATAAAACATCAAACAGCAACACATTCTTTACACCTCAAATTGCATACTGGAAACATCATCCTTTTAATGCCCAGTCAAGAAATCAAAATAAACCTTGATAACATATTATTATCACATCTTTATCATTATGAATTTACCTATTTCATCCATCACTTGCCTTCATGAATTGCATCCTTCCTCATATCAAGCATAATCCTCATCCATTTATCCTACTAGCACCTTGGCAAGTGGTAACATCGTTGTATGTAGGTTGGCAGTTGATCTTTTTGTTTCTTTGATTTATCATTTTTTATCTTTTTATTAATATTTTAATCTATAATATGCCTACTCACAATTGCCATGATTATTATATATCATGGGTGCACTTTGACTAGTATGCATTCGGGCATGATCTATTGTTTATGTGTGCCACGTTTATTAGATGTTATCTCACAAGACCCACTAAGGTCAAACATCTTGAGATGTGACAAGAACTCCTTTTGTGTCTATTTTTGTCTCATCAAGGACTCATTAAGAGCATCAAACACCTTGTGTATGTTGGAGCATTCCTCTTATTTTTTGTTTGCTTGCAAGTTCATTCATGCATTGGATATATCATTACCTTGGTCTTATATTACCTATTGCATAAATTTCATTGCAATATTAAATAAAGGTTTCTCTCCACATGTCAACAAAACTGAAGTATTCAAAAATATCAGTCACTCTATTCATAATCATACATCCATTATTCATATTAATTTTTTCAACTCACTTCACTTTTCTTACATCCATTTCTTCATTTTTCATATCTTCATGTTGACTTTTCAAGATCTCACCAATGTAAATTTGGTTTGGTTAACCTCTCAAGAGAGCATCATCTCACCACCCAATATTTCATTATCTCCTCCACCTAACTAAGGCATTCTACCACTACTCCCATCACCTCTAATCCATTCTTACTATTCTTTGAAACAATGTTACTTCAAACATTGTCTCAAAGAGGGAAAAAATATAGACATCCAAAGTTGATTACATCCTACTATCACACACAACATCATATTCTAATATCATTTCTAACATCATTACTAATTACTTAATTTTTTTTAAGTATTTAATTAAATTAGGCTAATTATTTCATTTAATCTAATTTTTCAAATTATTCTTATAATTCATCCAATCCATTTATTTCACCTAATTTTCATCAATAATCCATGAAAAATAAATTAAAATTCTAATTCCACCTCACATGCGCACATCATCCATTAATAAAATAATTAGATCTTCAAATTCCATCTCATTTAATTAACTAATAAATCAAAATTAGTTAATTGATTGGTCAAATCAATCCACTCATCCATGCAAATCAATTAACTCTCCCATGCAATACTCAACTCCATGCACTCAATCAACTCATTCATCCATTCTTCATGCAATCAGCTGATTGTTTCATGCAAATTGTTAACTTCCTCTAACTCACTCATCAAAACTAGTTGAGTAATAATAATCAATATTTTAATTAAAAATTAAAATAATTTGTAACTCAACTAAACTTCCACCTCTCATTATCAACTCTAATCCTAGATCAAACTCATGATCTGAGATTCAATCTAGACCATCTATTTCTCTTTCTAAAATTTTATAAATCCAACCTTTCACCCATCATTCCAACATCCTATTGTCAATGCAAAATCATGTCATTAATTTTATAATCCAAAGAATTTCAACGTTATTTTGTTGAGATGAGAGCACCCACATCATGAACACATCCATTAAGTGCTCAATCTAAGGTTTGAATGTATTAGAGTAAGGTATTTTAAATTTTATTTGTTTCCATGCTATTTAAATTTTGTTCTAATTTTCATGTAAACACTCATGACTTCTTAGTGAACCCAATCAAATAGATAGTGCTAAAAATATCACAAGCTAATTTGTAAAATTTGCAATGCTAAAAAAGTTAAATTTGATCATCTTTTTTTTCTAAACATTAATGATGTTTTCACAACTCTTCCAATATTCAAGTAGCTTTAGCTTACGCAAATTGAAACTTCTTAATTCTTTCAATTCACTTAATTTCAAATATAGAAATGATATTATACAGAATTTTTAGTATCATTTACATTTTATCCATTTGTATATGAATTCCAACTATATCATATCTCTTTTCTTTTCATAGGGCACATTTACACATGACAATGCAAAGGAAAAAGTGAAAGACAAGGATTGTACTATTGAGAACAACCACAAGAATGACGCTTCAACCTATTAAAGGGTATGAGACAAATGAATGGAAAGTATGGAATCCAAAACACTATGCTTGTTATCATGTTTTCTCTCCAAACCATTCATCTACATGTTCAAAATTACCACTTCTACCTTATGCTCATGTCATTGTGCCCTCATTTCAATGTGTGACGAGATTGTAAAGGAAATTCTAGATCTTATAGCTTTAGTCATCCTTGTTTTGAGGGGTGGATGATGAACACGTGCTTATACTGAGAGTGGGGTGAATCGGTATAAGAAAATCTTTCACTTTTCCAAAAATTAGCAACCATAGCAATGTCAATCACACAAGATCTAACAATTATGCAACACAAGAAAAACACACAATTTATGTTGAAACCCTTTCAGGAGAAAACCACATCAAAATATTGCTTCTTATAAACCTTATTTTGTAGGCACCAACCTACTTCTCTTACAAACCTTCTTTTGTAGGCACCAACCTACTTCTCTTACAAATCTTCTTTTGTAGGCACCAACCTACTAGAGACACCAATTACCACGTGTAGAATTTGTAGCACCAACCTACTGGAGACACCTATCCCCACAACTGAGCACCAACAAAGCAAGAGAAACTAGTCTCTTCTTTACAAATAACCTTTAATGATCTTTTATATTCTCCTCCTCAAAATTTCACACACAAATTTGCATATATTCTCTTTCTTAAATATTCATACACAAACTGCATATATTCTTCTTCTTAAATATTCTTGTTATTGAATGATATATCTTTGTTTCTCACACACTTCCCTTCACAAATCTACTCGTATCATATTACAATTATTCCACACTTCTCACACATTTCTTATTCCCTTTCTATATCTTCATGCTTCTATGAAGAGATACATCCTTTCAAAGATAATGACCCTTCAAATAGTCCTTACTCTTAAATAATAATTGTTGTCTTTTCAAACTTGATCGCTACCTTTTCACACATATCCACAATAATATATATTTTTATCCTCCACACACATCTCTCTTTACTAATAGATCTTCATTTCTATTCCACACACATCTATTTATATCTTTACATCTCAATGAAGACTTGCATCTCTTTGAAAAGAGATAACTCTTTACAAGGATGTCTTTTTGTTAAGACTAATTTTTTCCTTTGAATACTTTTTATTTCTCCTTAATGGCTACCTTTGAATGATCTTCTATTATTTTCTTATTCTTCCATAGTCATAGCTCTTCAACATGTCTCTTGACTATTCTTAACCAAATATTCAATTAATAATATTCATTCACTCCATTGTTATATATTCCTCTTATTTACTTCATGCTACAAATTCTAAATCCATACACTTCTTTGAATGATAAAACCTTCCTCCCTTTTTTTATTCCTCACTCACTCTTGAATGATAAAATATTCCCACACACATTATCTCATGGAATGAATATATATATATATATATTATAGTCTCATCATGAGACACAACTCTTCATCGTACCCTTGTAACTTTTGGTTAAAACTAATCTTTATTTAATTAATTAATTTGCTATCATGTAAGAAGGGCTTCATAATATATCTTCTATTAATTCCCTTATTGATATTTGATTCAATCCTTTATTAAATTTGATTTACTTCATCATTGATAGATTATTCATTCCATTATTGATATATCTTTTGTTGCTCCATTCACACACTTCAACTTTTATCCACTCTTCTCAATCTAATTTTACTTGGTCTTCGAACATCGATTAGTGGCCTTTGGCCTTTGACCATCATATGATTTCTTCTATTGAGAAAGTGCTTTTCTCACCTTTGACATCAATGACAATATTCTAACAATCTCTCATACTCCTTTTATATCAATAAAACAATCAATTCCAAAAGTAGATTCATGTATGGAGGCTCTAGCACTACTTTGCCTCATAGCTACTTCATCATCACTTATTCATGCTCATTGTGTCTCCAAAAATGGTGTTGGGGATCTTGGTGATGGTTCAACAAATCTACTGACGAGTTCTTGCAAGGCTCTTTCGCCCCAAACTTTTGTTAGGGTCATGATTGATCCAAGGGATTGGTTTCCCCTTCCTCAACAGGGTGCTAATGTTATGCCCGTTATAGGTCCAAATATGGATGTTGGTCACCAAAGGTCTTTTAGTAAGGTTACAAGTGTCAATGGTGTTTCTCACCTTCTTGGGTGAATTTATGGCCCCTCCCTTGTGCCAAATCTTCCCTAGTGATGATTTGTAGCCAAGATGTGCTAGAAAATTAATATGTTTATACACATGAAGTGACTTGGTTTGTAGATTTAGTAATATTTTGCCTTCACTTATAGATCTTCATAATTGGGTTTTGGCTTTGTGGAGGCTAATCATCAAGGGAAAAATCAAGAACTTCCCCTGTGCTAAGGGTTTCCTTATCATGCCATTTGAATACTCAAAGGACAAAGATTTAGTGTTGGATGGCGGTGTATAGCATTGGATTGAGCACTCCCTCTATTCAAGCCCCAACAACTTCTTTCAACCCACTTACTTAACCTCTAAATACCATATCTTTAAGGGTTTGTCTTTCAAATCTCCCTCTCCAATTTTGGAAATATTCTTGCTACAAGACTACCAACAACTCTATTGGATGATTCTTGAAGGTAGATTTTACAATCTCTTTCCTAGTGCATTCTACCTTTCCTCACATTTTTCTGGACATTGATATCTCCAAACCTCTTCATGGGGATGCTTTTCTAATGGTTAGGGATGGGCCTTGGACTCAATTGATTTACTATGAGGTTGTCCCCTTTAGATGCAAAAAATGTTTTACCACAAACACCTAGCAATGAATTGCTCACTCTAAAGCCACAAGGGTGCAATGGCGTAGTGGAAAAATCCCAACAATAATCATCTAACTATTCATGACTCGAAATTCATGGAAGATGGCTCCTCTCAAGACAAAAAAGTTTCTCAAGAATTTAGTTCTCAAGCGCTTAGTGTGCCTCCAACATGTCTTCGCCCCATCAATCAATCGGTTGCCATTGGAGAGTCCCAACCACCCATTTCCTCAATCATTCAACCTACAGTGCCATTACCTTTGATTTAGCATCAACCTATACATGGAGGCAATTTGTTGCCTAGTTACATCACTTTGCCCTTCCATCATTCCTTTTGTGCACACCAATGAGCCTTTGATGGAGGATTCTCCCTACTTCTCCTTGTTCTATGGATTTGAATGATAATATATCTTGGACTATTGTATGAGGGTAGAAGAAAGGCCTTCCTAAATCTATATCACATTCTCATCCTCAAGTTATGAGTGTGAAATTGAAAGAATTCAGTTATGGCATTATTTAAGTGCGACCTAGGGGTCCACATTTCTTTTTGGTCAAAATTGTATGTTACAATTGGGTTGTAGATGTATCTTCTTTTGACTACTCTAGTTGGTTTTCTCTATTTGTCCCATATCTCATGGTACTTTTTTCATCTACCAATTCGATGTTCTATTGTACAAGGGTCGGGCCCTTTCAATCTTGTGTTTACCAATACCAAAAACACCATGTGGGAATCCAATTTGTAAAGTTTATAATATCATCAAAGTGTTAACATAACTTTATTTTTAAGTTGCACTGCCATTAATGATGTGAGAAACAAATGCATTTAATTTCATAACTCTATTTCATCTTACAAGAAATGAAACTACTTGTATACATTCATTTCTATCATTTTCAAATCTATGAATAATATAATAAAGAATTTCATGTTCCACTTATATTTTATCCATAAGAATACTTAATTCTTATTTCATTTGTATGCATATGAAAATTGCTTATTGATATGGAATCAAACAAAGTAGTCATTAGACTACACACCATCATATGATAATATCTATAAACTTACACTACAAACTTAATTAATCAAGACTAAATAAAAAGCCTACAACAAACATATAAGCATAAGCATAACTACTAGCTAACTTAGACTAACTTCCTAACTAAGTTTTATCTTTCTGCTTTTCTACATAGTATGAAAAGAATAATATAATAAAATAATAGAATATAACTTATAAGTGAATTTCCTTTACCAAATTTGTATGATTATGCTCTCTCATTGCCATTTATGCTCTCCCACTCATCTCAACTATAGGTTCAAAATCACCACTTGCACCTTTTGGTCCTATTGATGCACCCTCGTTTTCGACGTGTGACAATATTATAAAGGAAATTCAAGGTCCTATATGGTCATCCCTATTTTGGGGGATAGATTGTTGTCTAGCAGTACTAGCACTGCTTTGCTCCTATGGATGTTTCATCATCACCTATTCTTACACATCATGTCACCAATTACGATGTTGGGGGTCCTCGCAATGCCTTGACCAACCAACTCATGGGTTATTGTAGGGCTCTTTCACCCTAAACTTCTCTTGGGGGTTGATCGCGAGAGGTCTTTTGCTAAGGTTGCAAGTGTTGGTGGTGTTTCTCACCCTCCTTGGGTGAATTTAAGATCCCTCCCCTATGACAAATCTTCCTCAATGGTGATTTATGGCCAATATGTGCTCAAAAATGAAGATTTTACACACAAAGGGGCTTGGTTTATAGATTTGGTAATCTTTGGTCTTCACTTCCAGATCTTCACAATTGGATTTTGGCTTCATGGAGGCCAGTCATCAAGCAATATTGAGCTCTTTCCCTTTGTTAGGGGTTTCTTCATCATGTCATTTGAATCCTCAAAGGACAAATATTTAGTGTTAGATGGTGGGGTGCGATGGAGCTTCCAAAATTTCTGCAAAATCTTGAGCAAGTCCATGTTTTGGTCAGGATCTTTGAGCCTTTTGTCCAAGGGTAGGTTAAGGTTTTGGCCTAGAAACCCTCATTTTACAAATTTCCCATCATAAACCCTTGGGCGTTCTTTTTTTGTGTTGACCTATAGTACCCAGTCGCCGGTCATTTAAGTCACTACTTGATCCATTCAAAACATTGCCTTTACCAACCCTTTAGCCTAGGCCCATCGATCACCTTGTGCTTTTATTTGTTTCAATTTTTTCCTAAGTTAGAACGAAATATTTTGTCCAAAGACTTAAGTCCTAAGCCTATAATCCTAAGGGTCAAGTTTCGTCAACCTAGCGGTGTCCCTTTTTTTAAGACTAATGTTATTTAAATGTGCAAAAACCCTAGCCGCCGGATCCAAAGATCAAATCCCAGCCATTCATCACATGCCTTGCAGGACTTAAATAATGGTTTTTAGATCTAGTGCGAGGTTTGTGATTATGTGACATGTGTGCTCACTAAGGTGGGGCCCGGTCTATATTCAAACACCCGACACTCAATGTATCTGAGATCAATGGTTGATATGCAAAGTTGAGATTAAATATCGACCGTGTATCGCCCAACTCGCAACATTAAAATAATGCTTGCCGAAAACTTGCGAGGTATGTGATTGAGTGACACATAGATTCCTTAGCTGCTTGGAGGAAGGAACGGTGGAGCCCGCAGATGGGTGTGTTGGGGCCTAGCTGGATGAATATCATTGGCCAGGAATTGGCGAGTGATGGTGTTGGGAATTCAAACCTGATTGACTCAATCTAATCCATTCAATTCACCACCTCATTAGGAAATCAATGGCTAGCATTTAAAACTAGAAATGTGAAGGTAATAGTTGTTTTTCTTTGCACAAGTGAGCATTAATGGCATAATCTCTACAAGAGTGATCAATTTGATCCTGGTGCATGTGAGCGATTAATTTCCTGCAATCATTGAGGATGATACACATATTTTTTATGCACCTGGGTAATTAACGATTGTGATGTGGATGCCAGTGGTCGATCATCTACTCGCTTGTGTGGCTTTCATTAAGCATTGATGATTAGCATGCCCAATTTTCTTGATAAATATGATAGGTTGATTGTATTTGTTTTCACCATTGCAATTAGAAGATAAAATTTATTAGTCTATGAGAAGATTATTCTGCATTTTGTGAAGTCTTGTCCTTTGCAAAAATGAGCAATTCAGTTGTTGTTGCATCACCAGTGCGAAGGTCTCCATGGCTCAACTTGTAGGTACCGCACAATGATGTTCCAGAGGGTGAACAGAGCACACCCAAAGTTGTTGCAACTCTGAAGGAAGGAAATAAGAAAGAGGCCTGTGACAAGAGGCCTATGCAAGTTGTTGTAAGGAGCAATTACCAGTTCAGGAACCGAGTTGTAATTGGAGAAACAGTAGAGGCTAAGGAGAAGGAGCCTGTAAAGTTCATGAGAGGAATAAGGAGAAAGATCAGGTACAATCAAGGATGGCACAATTCTCTTATCGAAATTTTAGATAGCTCCTCAGACAGCGAAACTGAGATGAATTCAAGTTATCGCTAGTATCTCATGGGTTTAACTAAATTTGCAAACTCAAATGAGGAGGTGGTAATGGTTGCTCCAATTTCAGTGAAGATGCCAAGTGGGCATACTTACTCTGCTAAAAGCAAGGACATTAATGAAGAAGAAACGGTGGCTTCTCCAACCTCCACGAGGACACGAAGTGGGCGTGTGTACTTTGGATCTGGTTCTGGTGCTTATTTGGGTTCTACTTGAGAGAGATGGTATTTGGGTCCTATTTTTTGTGTTTTAGTATTAATATTGTTGTGGTGGTTGTTCTTTCACTCTCTGCATATGTGGGTTTTTGTCTTTTGTGCTAAGTAAGGATGCCTTCAAGTTGGTATCATGAAATTTTTGGCTTGACATGGGTATGGAATGTAAAGGCGAGTTGACAGCTAGCAGTGATTTTGGCGGCATCAACTACTTCTTGTGCAAATGGTGCAAATTATTGTTTCCCCTGTATGTAAATGATTACAAGCAATTGTTTGAGGAATGTCTAAAATGCAATTGAAATTTGTTTTGAAATGAATTGCATTTGAGCCAGATGATTGTTGCTCCCTTGATCTATAAAAGGGATTTCAGGGCTTATTGCAAAGGGTTCAAATTTTGAGTTCGGTAATAGTCTAGGTAAAAGCTAAGCTCAGGAAGGAGCTTACTATAGAAAATATGAATGAATAGAACAATAGATTGTCTTGGTTTTGGGTCATGTATGTAATAATCTTAAATTAGTTTTATAGAAGCTACAAATATGAAAACAAATCTTAGTTCTAAAACGAGTACTCTCCTATGTACTTTTTTGCAAATTATAAATGAAAATATCAATGGTCTTCTCATTTATCTTTAGTTGTCCAATTGAATGTGTGGCCTTATTTTTGCTTTGACTCAAAGAGTCGATTAAATGCTTGAAGAGGGTTGTAGATTTGTAAGAAATTGCATAGGAATTGGTAAGGAGTTGTGTTTCAGGCATTGTGAGTTTTCATATTGCAAAGCATTATGGGAATAGTCCGCCAGTTTCTAAATTAAATAGCTTATATATTATTGGTTCTTGCATATTTGACTCCATTTTACCAATGGATGAAGCACTGGTCTATTTGTTAGGAAATCTTTCAAGTAAATGAAATAGTGATATGCCTAGCTATGATTTAAAATGAGAACAAAAATCATTATAAAATCTCTCAATTATGAAGTATGTGTTTCAAGTATTCCCTTATTCCTAGCAAGTAGATGATAATTTACTAAAAGGTTTGTCAAATCTTCAGTTAATTATGTTTATTTGCAATTAATAGGAATTAATGTGTATAAATGTGTTCTCGATTAGACAAACATCATTTGAGTATAGTAAGGAACACCCTCCTACGTCCCACAAAGCCTAAAGTGCAGGAGTGAAGGTCTCAAAATCCTTTGCTTGTTCGTTGGCCATTTTCTTTGAAGTTTCTTGAGCATAAGGGTTGGCTACCCTTTAGAGGAATTCAAAGTATTGCTGGAAAAAAAACCAACAGGGTGTGGCAATGGGGTGAGCAGTCCCCCTCTCGATCAAGCCTTGGACAACTTCTTTCAACCCCTTTACATAAGATCTAAATATCAAACCTACATATGGGTTTGTCTTTTGAATCTCCCTCTCTAATTTTGGGAAGATTCTTGCTATGAGGCTATCAATATCTATTGGATGGTTCTTGAAGGTAGATTCTACCATCTCTTTCATGGAGCATTCTACCTTTGCTTGTTTTTTGGTGGACATTGATATCTCCAAGCCTCTTCATGGGGATATTGTTCTGATGAAGGATAGGCCTTGGAATCAATTGATCGACTATGAGGTTCTCCCCTTTAGATGCAAATGATGCTTTACCATAAACACCTAGCAACAAATTTCCTGCTCTCCCAATGCAAGGGTGTGGCAACATGGTGGGAAAATGCTAATAACGATCATCTTACTATTCATTCCTTGGACTCCATAGATGATGGCTCCTCTCAAGGAAATGATTCTTTTTTGGATTGTTTCTCATTCGCTTGTTGTGCCTCTAGCATGCCTAGCCCTACTAAGTAATTGACTCACATTGAAGTCCCAACCACTCACTTCCCTAATTATTCAGCCTACAGTGCCTTCAGTGTTGGTTCAACACCAGCCTACTCATGGAGGTGATTCATTGCACAACTCCCAAACCCTGTCATTCCAATGTTCCTTCTATTCGCACTAATGAACCTTCAATGGAGAATCCCCCTACCTCACCCCTTCTCTTTGTTCTAGATTTGGATGATAACATCTCTTGGATTGTTGTACAAAGACAGAAGGAAGGTGCTCCTAAATCTATATCTCATTCTCACCCTCAAGTTATGGGTGTGAGACCAAACATATTAAATTCTAGCATTGTTTAAGTGGGGCCCTAAGAGTCCATGTTTCTTTTTGGTCAAAGTTGTGTGTTGTAGCTAGGTTGTTGATGTATCTTATTTTGACTTGTCTAATTGGTTTACTCTATTTGTCCCATATCTCATGGTACTTGTTTCATCTACCTATTGATTGTTCTTTTGCAAAAGGGTTTAGGCCCTTTTAATCTCATTTTTACCAATATCAAAAATGGGTTAGGGTTAGAAGGTAGACTTCAATCAGTTAAATGCATATTTGATCAATAAAATAGAGAAATAAAACACATAAAAATTCTGGACAGCAAAAGAAGAAGACAAAGATTTAACATGGTTCACCCAAATCTGGGCTACATCCACTAACAAGAAGGTCCAAAATATATTAATCTCCCAGCAAATAACCTTTACAATGACATGCAAAGACATGCAGCAATGTTTTTGTCACATTTTTCACTTGTTGGTTTTACACAGCCATGGATAGGGGTACTTGCAGCTTCTCCAGCGTTTTTCTAGCCACTACTCTGTGATTTTCTACTAGCATTTTTCATGACCTGTTTCCCTCAAAACTCATCACTGAATGTTCTAAAATGCTCCCACACATGTCCCACTAATTACCAATGAAGTGTGGACATTGGTTGTGCCTCATGCACCCAATAAAACATTTTCTTTGGGTGGCTACATTTAATATTTCCAATTGTCCATAAACTTTATAGTAAAAATATTGCAACTAATCACTTCCAGCATTTAACATTTGTTTGTAACCGTCATTTTAGATACAAGTGCAGCATAAATATTTAATAAGTGCAGCAAATTATTTGATGAAAATTAATATGAAGATTTTATCTGAGTTTGATTGATCTCCATAACACAACAATCTTCCACTTGGAGACTAATCAAACTCCACTCCATACCATCTCCCAATTGGAGACTGGTCAGACTCCACTCCATACCATCTCCCACTTGGAGACTGATCAGACTCCACTCCATACCATCTCCCAATAGGAGACTGGTCAGACTCCACTCCATACCATCTCCCACTTGGAGACTGGTCATAACGTTGTTGCCCCTGCAACTCCCACTGGAAATTAGCACCTTGGACCCTACTATGTTGTTTTTCTTGAATTCAACCTTCAAGGCCAATTGAAGCTGAAGAGGAGCTTATCTTCTCCCTTATCACAGCCTTCATAAACATATCTGTTGGATTTTCATCTGTATGTATCTTTTTAGCTTGAACTGTCCATTCTTCAATACCGATCAAATGAAATGTTATCTCAGCTATATGTGTTTGGTTTTAAAGTGCAAGGAAGAATTCTTTGCAAGATGTATAGCACTATGACTCTCTGTAAACAAGTAACTTTTATCTTGTTATTTTCCCAACTCTTCCATGATAAGTTGCAACCATATCATCTCTTTTTCCGCCTTTGTTGCAACTACATACTCTACCTCCACGGTACATAAAGCAACCACCTTTTGTAATCAAGAAATCCAACTCAGTGTTGTCCCACCAACTGTAAACACATAACCTGTGGTACTTCGCCTAGTATCTATATCCCCTACCAAATCTTAGTCAACATAGCCATTTGAATCAGTATTAGAGCCCCCAAAAAATAAATATTTATTGGATGTACCTCTCAAATACATGAGAATCCATTTTACCGCATTCCAATGCTCAACTCTGGGATGACTCATATACATGCTAGCAACTCCTACGACATGTGCAATATCTAGTCTCGTGCACACCATGGCGTACATTAAACTTCCTACAGCTGAAGCATATGGTACCTTGGACATTTTTTCTTCCTCCTCTTGTGTCTTAGGACACATCTTTAGTCAATTTGACATGACTAGGCAAAGGTGTGCTGACAGATTTTGCATTCTCCATATGAAATCTTTGCAACACCTTTTTGACATAATCAACCTGAGATAAAAACAATTTTATGTTTTTCTTATCTCTTGTAATCTTCATACCAAGGATTTGTTTTGTTGCCCCCAAATCCTTCATAGAAAATGAATTTTCTAACTATTGTTTTAACTTCTTTATGTGATCCATGTTAAACCCCGCGACAAGCATATCATCAACATATAAACATAAAATAATGTAGCTATCATCATCTAACTCCTTAAAGTAAACACAATGGTCTGAATTACAATGTCTATAGCCTTGCTCAGCCATAAAACTATCAAATTTAATATACCATTGTCGAGGTGTTTGCTTCAAGCCGTATAAACTTTTCTTCAATTTGCACACTAGTTTCTCCTCACCTTTGACCTCAAATCCTTATGGTTGTTCCATATATATTTACTCTTCCAAATCACCATGGAGAAAGGTTGTTTTAACATCAAGTTGTTCTAAATGCAAATCTTTAGCAGCCACAATACTTAAAACAGTACGAATATAAGTCATTTTAACAACCAGAGAAAAAATTTCATCAAAATCAATACCCTTTTTCTGTGCAAATCCCTTACAACTAACCTAGCTTTAAATATTTTCTAACCTCTATCTTCCTCTTTCAACCTATAAACCCATTTGTTTGGTAAAGGCTTTTTACCTACAAGCAACTTGTATAATTCCCAAGTCTAAAGTAAGGACTCCATTTCTTCTTCCATTCCATGCTCCCACTAAACCTTGGCATCCACCTACATAGCTTCATCATAGCATTCCAATTCACCAACATTACTTAATAAAATAGGATACAAAGAGGGAGAAAATATTTTTAGAGGTCTACTTATCCTTGAAGATAGTCTAGCATTCACTGGAGTTTGTGGTATTTGTTGTTGTTGTTGCGGAGCATGAGGAACCACTAGAACATCGTTGTTCAGAGTATCATCTAGCACTACATAATCATTTTATTTCTTCTCATATTGTTTTAATGGATCTTTGTACAACACCTTCTCATTGAATATGACATCCCTACTTCTCACAATTTTCTAATTTTCAAAATCCCAAAGCCTATAATCAAATTCATTAATGCCATATCCAACAAATATACATTTCTTTGATTTAGCATCAAGCTTAGTTCTATTTTTTTGAATCTACATGTGCAAATGCTTCACAACCGAAGGTTTTGAGAAAAGAATAACTCACCTTCTTACTTGTCCATGCTTCCTCTAGAATATCACAACCCAAAGGATTAGAAGGACCTCTATTAACTAAATAAACAGCAATGTTTATAGCCTCTGCCCATATGTTTAAAAGCAAGCCAACATGCAATCTCATAGTTCGTGCACGCTCCATTATTGTTCTATACATGCACTCAGCCACTCCATTTTCTTGTGGAGGCCTTGGAACCATTTTTTGCTTACGAATACCATTAGAAGAACAATAATCTTCAATCTCTTTGCTGCAATACTCACCATCATTATCAGATCTGGGACATTTTAACTTTTTACCTATCTCACTCTCAACCAAGTTTCTCCATTTTTTAAAAGTTTCAAATACATCAGATTTATGCCTAAGGAAACAAATCCATACTTTTCTTGTTGTATCATCAATAAAAGTGACATAATACCAAGAGCCACCAAGAGAAGATACTTGAGTTGGTCCTCATACATTCATATGCATAAGAGCTCCAATTTCTCCTTTTTTTTGCTTTCCATCCTTGAGAAAACTAACTCTTTTTTGTTTTCCATACACACAACTTTCACAGAGATCCATATTAACAAATTTTAGACCTGGAAAAACATTATTTGAATGAAGTACTTTCATACCTTTTGCACTCATATGCCCAAGGCTATTATGCCATAGTGTTGATTCAGAACCCACAGCCACTGTCTGATTTTTTGCCTGTTGAACTATAGCAACTGTTCCTAAACATTTATTTTTATCTACAATAGCTAAAGTACAATGAACAGTATGACCTGTACAAAGATATAAGGTGCCTACTTTCACACATTTTGCTACCACTAAGGTACCTTTTGTAACCTTCCAATTTTTATCAATAAATGTAACAACACAATCTTCATCATCTAGTTGCCCTACTAAAATTAAATTTTTGCTTAACCTTGGAACGTTCCTTACCTCATATTGTAGCCAATGATTCCCATTCTGCAACTTAATCTTGATTCTTCCCTTTCCAACAATTTGAAAGGGCTCGTTATCTCCAAAATAAACCAGCCCAAAATCTCCTTGGACATGATCAAGAAAATAACTTCTATGGGGTGTAGAATGAAATAAAGCCCCTGAATCTAGCACCCAAGAATCATCAGCATTATCAAGGGGAAGAATCAAAGCATCCTCATTAGATTTATTACTTACCACATTTGCCTCTTTATTGCCTTCCTTTTTATCTCCTTTATTTTTCTGAAACTAGTAATCTTTCTTTAAATGATTTGGCTTACCGCAGTACCAGCAATCCTTCTTTTCTCTAGATTGGGACCTCTTGTCCTTTGATTTTCCTCGTGACTTACCACGACCTCTAGAATTCTTTCCTCTCTCCTTTGTTTTTCCCTTGCTTTCTTTATTCAAAACACTACTTGATCTGGATGTACCACCTGAGTTTTTCCTACGAATTTCCTCACTCAAAATAACACTAACATCATTAAATTTTAGTGTATTTGAACCAGAAACATAATTATTAACCGCTATTACCAAGCTATTCCAGCTTTCAAGAAAAGAGCATAGAATCAAAAGAGCCCTAACTTCTTCATCAAAGTTTACATTAACAGAAGTCAATTGATTGGTAACTGTGTTAAACTCATTTAAATGATCAACAACTAACACACCTACCATTTTCATATTAAATAAACGTTTCATAAGAAATACCTTATTCGAAGCAGAAGGCTTTTCATATAACTTCGCTAGGGTCTTCATCAAATCCCCAGATGTCTTTTCTTTTGAAATATTAAATGCCACTGATTGTGCCAAGCATAAACGAATGTTGCCAAGTGTCTTTCTATCCAGAATATCCTAATCATTATCAGACATAACCGAGGGTTTCTTGGCTTTCCCTTCCAATGGCCACCATAAATCATTTTGATAAAGATAGTCCTCCATCTGCATCTTCCATATCTAAAAGTTATGCCCATTGAATTTGTCTACCTTCAACTTACCCTCGTCTGCCATAACTCCCACTCAACCGTGAGACTCCCACCCAACCGTGAAACCTTCTTGAAAGGATAATTGAACACAACTCACTCTTATACCACTTGTTAGGGTTAGAAGATAGATTTCAATCAATTAAATGTAGATTTGATCAATAAAACAGAGAAATAAAATGCATAGAAATTTTGGACAAGAAAATAACACAAAGATTTAACGCGGTTCACCCAAATCTGGGCTACATGCACCAACAAGAGGGTCCAAAATATATTAATCTCCCATAAAATAACCTTTACAATGACATGCAAAAATATGCAAAGACATGCATCAATGTTTTGGTCACATTTTTCACTTGTTGGTTTTACACAGCCATGGCTATAGGTACCCGCAGCTTCTCCTGCATTTTTCCAACCACTACTGTGATTTTCTACTAACGTTTTTCATGACCTGTTGCCCTCAAAACTCATCAACGAGTGTTCTAAAATACTCCCACACATGTCCCATTAATTACCAATGAAGTGTGGACATTGGTGTGCCTCATGCACCCAATAAAATATTTTTTTTGGACACGGCTACATTTAATATTTCCAATTATCCATAAACTTTATATTAAAAATATTGTAACTAATCACTTCTAGCATTTAACATTTGATTGTAACTGTCCTTTTAGATACAAGTGTAGCATAAATATTTAATAAGTGCAACAAATTATTTAATGAAAATTAATATGAAGGTTTTATCCAAGTCTGATTGGTCTCCATAACACAACAAAATGCATGTTAAAGCAATGGAAAAAGGTTGAGAAATATGATGATGAGAAATCCATTGAGCATGATGGAAAAATTGGCCTTGCTTGGCGAAGGTATGAAGTGGTTGAACCTCAACAATTCTAGTGACTTTGTGTCAAAAACTTGATCTACATGAAATGGAAGCTAAAAACCAAGAACAATATTTGTAAGATAGTTGAGGGGAAGCTCAATCTCTAATATTGACTCATGGTAGTGTTTGAGATACATTGAAAATATCATGAATTAGCAACTATGCCAAAAGATCAAATTAAAAAATCATTCTCGAACACCTATTGGAGAAGAGTAATGTCCATAACAAACCGGTTAAACCTTACTATGTGCTTTCCCTTGGAAATGACATTTGTCCAAGCATAGTCATACTTTGTTTTCTACCTAAAAAATGATGGACAGAGAAATTATCCATGAGTTGCTTCTATTTCTCATCTTTCAAATAATATGAACCACTTTAAACTAAACAAGTTGCAAACATTAGATGAAAAAGAGGGACTTATCTTGCTCTTTTTAATATGTTTAGCACCTAGAAGTGGCAAAGATAAGGATA
>VDFB02324290.1:0-24063 GCA_007258455.2 Sequoia sempervirens
CTGCACGAACATTCTCATTCTCAACAAGTCGCAAAGAGAGTGGAAAGAAAGGAAACACAAGGCAATTATCAGTGTCTTCCCTCGATATACTACGATTCCAAAGGAGGATTCAGAACATTTCAAAACATTTTGTTGGAGTGAACTACTTCTTTACAAGCAATTTTGTAACATTGAAGCAGACATTGGTATTGAGAAAGAGAAAATTGTTGCCAATTGGAAGGAGATGAATTTACGTAAATATTGTGTGTGGCATGTTGACTGTATAGTTGATAAAGAAGTAAGTCAAGAAGAGGAAGAGGAGCCAGAAGATGAAAACAATATAGGCAATACAATTCAATTGAATGAATGGGAGTTCTTATCACACTTGGGTCTTGGTACTAGTGGGAATTTTAATTCCCTCGATATGCTTGGAAGACGTGACTTTGACACTTGCCACAAGTGGAATGCCTGTACAATACCTCAACCATTACATGAAACTACAGAGCATTTCATATGCACACACAAGGTGGACCAACATGACATCCCAACACCCTTTGAGTTTAGCGACCTCCCATATGCACTCTCTCCCAAACAACAACTCGCTTTGACACTTGTTTTGGACCACTACAGTTCTTGTGAAATAGAAAACCATTATACATGATCATACAAATCACAACAGGAACAGGGAAATCCTATCTTATTCATTACATTAAACACTCCCTTTCCAATTTAGTGCCACAAGAACATAGCCCTCTCCTTGTTGTTGCTCCTACAAGAATCGCATCATTCAACATACATGCCTCAACTATACATTCTGCCTTGAAGATTCCAATCAAAGAAATGTATCCATTGAAGGGTTAGTCACTTGCAATGTTCCAACATAGCATGAGACACATAAAATACCTCTTAGTTGATGAGCTAAGCTTTCTAGGCCCAAAATTACTCTTAAAAATCGATACTAGGCTACGCAAGGCTTTCCCCCACCAACAACACTTATGCTTTGGTGGAAGATCTATCATTCTTGTAGGTGACTTTGCACAACTACCCCCTGTAATGGACAAACCTATATATGTTGCCCACATAGATGCAAAATCCCTTTGGGAACAATTCACTACTGTTGTCACACTAGAAAAAATATTTCGACAACACGGGGACACACAAGCTCAAATTGACTTTCAAAGAACTCTACAAAACATTCATAATGCAAAACTGAGTGAACAAGATTGGGACCTACTAATGCGTCGCATAAACAAAGAGCTATCACACAAAGAAAACAAGTCTTTCGACCTAGCAATGCACCTATTCCCGACCAATGACTTAGTTGGAGCACACAACAAAAAAATGATACAGCTATTAAATCTTCCTATTGCACTTAGTATTGCAATAAAAACAACCCTACCATCAAAGATCGACAATGATTTTGACAAGCTTCCCCATGAACTCCTACTCTGTAAAGGCCAACGCATCATGCTAACTACAAACCTATGGACTCAAGCAGGCCTTGTAAATGGTTCTCTTGGACAAGTTGTAGATATTGTATACACGGAAAGCTCCAAACCACCAGATTTACCATTATATGTGGTAGTAAAATTTGATACTTACAATGGCCCTCCTTGGAGCATCCATGCCCCAAAAACTATTCCTATATCACCCATATCACTAGGTGCTCAGAGGCAATTACCACTTTGCAATGCATGGGCGATTACAATACATAAATCCCAAGGAATGACAATCGAAAGAGCAACAATCGATATAGGCAAAAAAGAAAGACAAGGATTAACTTTTACAGCTATATCTAGAGTTAAATCAATACACGGACTTAGGATCGACCCACCATTTACCTTTGATCGATACTCACGAATGAAGAATAATCCATTCACAATTATCAGGAAAAAAGAAGAGCTCCGACTACGTCTTCTCTCTTTATGATGAGTACAGGTACACATACATTAACACCCCAGTCCCTCAAGAAAGCTATATTTGTTTTTCTTTTATCTTCACCTTACCATATTGATATACATAGAAACTATTATTTCTATACTTACCCCGCATTTGCAATCACATTCAGGTGGATGTTCCAGCTTCATATACTCCTACAAATGGTTGCTCCAAGCTGGGGCATTTGCAATCACATGCAAGTGGATGTTCCAGCTTCATATACTCCTACAAATGGTTGCTCCAAGCTGGTGAATCCTCCCAAAGTATTGGTCATTTTTAGGACATACAGAGACTATATCACATTCAATACAATATTGAGCCACTTCCCATGCCTCCATGAAAATACAACAAACCCCTTTGCATACAATCCATCCTACCAAATTGATCCATATCAAGAACATGAACCAAAGCATATTTCAGGCAACACCACGCAAAATTAAGATCAAGAATCCGAACATCCAATAAACCATATACATATACCACCTACTCTTCCATCCACCCATGAGATGCTCACTCCTAAATGTACATGTAGTTGTTCCACAAAAAAGAAGAGTCAACATTTGGGAGACTGTAGAGTCCTTATGATAAAACCGCTATCAATGCTACCACACTTCATACCTTCAACCATGATTCACACATCATCCCATCCACCAAAATAAATAAAGGGCCAAATAAATAAAAAATTGGACAAATAATATGCAAATGGATACCATAAAATACAACACAAAAAACATCCTACTATATATGTCTAAAAGATTGGTCATGATTAAGCTTGTTAATTAATTAAATTTAATTAATTCCTCTAATGTCATCTACATATAAATAAATTTAATTATTTATTTATATAGTTCATCTTCTAAATTCTTCTACCTTAAATGAAATAAATAATTTTATTTAATTATTAACATTTCTACCATCCGCTTCATTAAATTAAATTAAATTAATTTTTATAATTTATTTGTATTTAATTATCATTTGATTCTAAAGTTCAAATATTTTTAAATATTTGAATAATAGAATATTCTCCATCCCATATCCGAATTTTAAAATATTAAATTATTTTATTTAATATTTTCCTCTAATTTCATTTCTAAATCATAATTAAATATAATTTATTTAATTATGAGAAGTTGCCATTTTCATCTCCACTCTTAAATTAAATAAATTTAATTTATTTAATTCTAAATTCACTACTAACTCACCTTTCTAATTTCAGCTCATCCTTCGAATTGGAAATTTCTCTTCGAAACTCAATGAAGAAAAGGGAAACTTTCCATCCTTCTCTTCCACTTTCGAAAATCTCTCGCCATCCATTCAAACAAGCTTAATTTGGACCGTTGATCAATTCAGCCAATCATATCCGTTCGAAAACTCTATAAATTCTGGTGCAAATCCAAGCTTTTGGTTACTCTATGCATAATCGATCACATTTGCACATTTCATATACTCATAGCAATATTTTCAATCAGCATTTACATTCATGTCAGTTTAGATATCACAGCAATATTTCTTATTTTAGCATAACTTTTGCATTTACAGCATAGTTTGCATTTAAATCTCATTCTTCATGCTGTCATTTTGTTGAGCTATATCTGCTGCTCTGAGAGCCATTCGAAGCAACAAAACGGTGAAGTTAGAGGAGGATAAGACAGTTTCGAGAGGCTGCTGTTACGGTTTGCACATCTTGTTTTCCTTTTTCAGCTTTTCGATTTAATGTTTTATTAACATTGTGTTTGAATTTCATTTAAATTTGATACGATTTTTTATACACACACCTACCAACCTCCATTAGTAAAAGAAACTATGGGGAAAAAATCAAGAAGGGAAGCACTTCCATCAAAAAAAGTCCAATAGTACACAGGAAAGCTTCAATAGTGACCAAAAAAATACATATGCACACAGTTTGGCCCAAACGAATCGCCAAATCCACCTACCACTACTCGCCTCCCAAGTTTGGAAAAAAAATCCAAACCGTCAACCGTTCATGTACACCATCATAAGTTGGGACATCCTTGATATCCAAACCTCAAAATAACTATGCGTTGATAGCAACACTTTATCATAAGGACTCTTATGGCTCCCAATCGAGATGTCTGCATCTCAACGAGATTGCAATAAAAAAAACAACACCTACATGTGGCAAAAGAGGTACACGCATCTTACCCCATCCACAATAGATCCATCACTCCATCCACCTTATGCAAACTAAATCAGTTCATCCATGTACCACCTACCAAATCCATATTTACCCATCACCCCCCACATTCTACATCCTCCTGATCTTGATCGACATTTGATGTAGACCTTACACTTGCTTATGGCAAATTTCTTGATATGGATCATAATCATTTACTGCACCACCATTATACAAGTATTTCCCAGATACCCACACGCACTCCAAATAACACCTCCTGCCATCCTTTCCATACCTTGCATTTCCATTGACCAATTCGTTTATTCCATGCACCCACCACTGCATTCCATGTACACTCCTAGAACAACACCACTATTCAAGCAAACATCACGCAATATATCCATCTATTCTGGAAAAAAATGTAATGATTCGTGTTCTCAATCTATTACTGAGATTCAAACATTGTATAATCACATTGTATATTTACCTACTACTATCTTCTAATGTGTAACATTGTTTCTTTTGCTAATGATGTCCATACAAGTACTAATTTGCATGTCTCTCCCCTTCTTACTTCTCTATATTTTTCTATCGGCGTAACCCTTGCACCCCTCAGAGTACAAATTACTAGTTCACACATAATATTTGTTATGGAAATACATATTAATTTAGAATATTTAAAAAAAACTAAAATATACATTTTTAGAAAAGAAAATATAATATAATATTCTAATTTCTAATAGTAATGTATATAATTTTATAATATTTGTTATGGAAATACATATTAATTTAGAATAGTTTCAAAAAACAGAAACTTGTTTTGCAGGGAATATACACTGATTTTAATTTTTAATATTTTTATGGAAATACATATTAATTTACAATATTTTCATGCTTTTATAATTTTAGAAGATTGCAACTTAAGATTTATCCTGAATATCTAATCAAATAAATAAATAAATACAATATTATTAAGTCGAGAGGCTTCTTGCAAACCCTTTGTACATTTTTATTCTTCATTGAAATTGACATTTCATTGCATATAAGAGAAAAATCAAAAAGTCTTAAAAAAACAAAAGCAGACACTAAATAAAACTCTTTAAAAATGATAACTTCCAACGTCTCTCCAAATCCAACTAGCTGGCTAAATTATTCCGCTATATATTGTTCTATACTTCACCTGTCCAGATGATTAGAATTTCAATTTCTATGTTGTCAGAGAGCGATTAATTGTGTCGCTGGAAATGAAGAAAAGCTTTGAAATTTTAGGCATTTTTTTTAGCAAGGGAATTCATAATTCATAATTTCAATGCTTAATGTGTGGAGGCGGATTTCTACAAGTGATTGTAGAAATAGAAAATTAATAAATGGTACTTGAAGACCCATTTCAAGGATGATTGTTCAATTAATAAACAAGGTACTGGAAGACCCATTTCATTATACAACTAAAGCCAAGATTAATAATTATTCAATTAATTGCAAAACTGGATGATTGTTGCTACTCGAAGACCCATTTCAAGGATGATTGTTCAATTAATAAAAAAAGGTACAGGAAGACCCATTTCAATATACAATTCTCGCTTTTACATATAAAAGTAAAGATTAATAATTGTTCAATTAATTGCAAAACTAATGATTGTTGCCTTCACACATAAGGTTGTGTTGTATAGATAGGTCAATGACATTTAATTGTTTTTGAATTTTGAATTTGATAATTTAATTGTTTTTTATTTTTTAAATAACTAATCATTCAAATTTAAAGCTCATTACAATTCCATTCAGCTTTAAAATCTAGAAGTAGAAAGGTTGATTTTATATTTAAATATTACTTTATTTAATTTATTATAAAACTACAATTAGTAATTGTTAAACTATTTTTTATTAAATATTATCCTTCAAATTTATATTAGAAATTGTTAAATTATTTTTAAATGAATATGTAATTTTATTTAATTCATTTGTATTAATTTAATAAATTATTTAACAAGTGGATAATTAATATTTTATGAATTTTAAAATTTATAACTTAATTTAATTTTAGAATGAAATTTAAGTTTTAAAAATATTGTGTTAATTTAATTATTTATTTACTATATGATTAATTATTCACATTTTTAAAAACAATACAATCTAATTGAACCCAAATAATTTAATTTAAGAATGAGATTTAAGTCTTGAAAATATTGTGGTGATTTGATTATTTATTTACTATATGATTAATTATTTAGATTTTAATATTTTTTAGAAGTTAGAATTTAGTATAATTTTAGAAAATGAAATGATTTGGGTGCAAATAAAAAGAATATAATCAAAATGGATGTCCCCATAATGATAACTCTTGGCTTGTTTTATATATATTAAAATTTAATATATATGTATGCTAGTTATAGCTTTTGGGACCAATAAATTAAATATTAATGTCATTGTACATCTTGTTTTAACATTATTACCAAATTTTACATTAAATCTAATAATAATATTAAGGTGAACTCTCCAATTGCTACATTATATTTTTTCTTTTATTTAGTCCTCATAATAATTTTATCAATATGGATTTACATAGAGATTTAAATGTAAAAAATAAATGCAAAATTCAAAAGCATTTCCAAATAACATTACATAAACTAAATATACAATGTTAATTAAATTCACCCCAAAAAAACTACCCAAAGGACTTAAAATAGTATTTTTAAAGAGTTTAAAATTATTTTTAAATAGTAGAAAGGATCATCATTAGATTGTTGGAACAAAGTTAGATTTTTGCTTTGGTTTTAAACCTGCTTTAAAGCAGTTCTATTTTTAGGATTTCTTTTTTCTGGAATTGTCTATTTATAGCTTTTTTTGGGACGTCTTGTTCTAACATTATTACCAAAGTTTACGGTAAATATAATAGCTATTGTGCAAAGGAACTATAAGCAATACAGCCAGAGACTACAAGTAGTGAATTATGCAATTCCGAACATCTTGTTTTTAACATTGTACACCAAAGTTTACATTGTTAAATCTAATAATAATATTAAGATTGAACCTAAAAGCAATACAGCGTGGGAACTTCTACAAACAATTTATACTTGTTCCATTTTTACAATTTCTTTTTTCTGGAATTGTCTATTTATAGCTTTTTGGGACAATAAATTAAATATTAATGTCATTATTACATCTTGTTTTAACATTATTACCAAAGTTTACATTAAATCTAATAATAATATTAAGGTGAACTCTCCAATTGCTACATTATATTTTTTCTTTTATTTAGTCCTCATAATAATTTTATCAATATGGATTTACATAGAGATTTAAATGTAAAAAATAAATACCCAAAAAAATTCAAAAGCATTTCCAAATATGTATTACATAGACTAAATATACAGTATTTAATTAAATCACCCAAAAAACTACCCAACAAATAAAATAAAAGGACTTAAAAGTGGGTATTTTTTAAAAGAGTTTAAAATTATTTTGAAATAGTAGAAAAGGATCATTATTAGATTGTTGGAACAAAGTTAGATTTTTGCTTTGGTTTAAACTGCACTTTAATAGTTCTATTTTTAGAGTTTCTTTTTTTTTCCTAGAATTGTGTCTATTTACTTTTTGGGACATCTTGTTTTAACATTATTACTAGAATTTACATTAAATCTAAAATAATAATGTAAGATTGAACTCTCAATTTGCTACATCATATTTTTTTTCTTTTATTTGAGTCCTCATAGCCAAATTTTATCAATATGGATTTATATAGGGATTTTAAAATGTAAAAATTAAAATGCAAAAAATTCAAAAGCATTTTATATAACATTACATAAAATGAAATATACAATGTGAAATTAAATTCACCTAAAAAACACCAACAAATAAATAAAAGGACTTAAAATGGTATTTTTTTAAAGAGTTTAAAGAATTTTTGTACCTATTTATAGCTTTTGGGACAATAAATTAAATATTAATATCATTATTACATCTTGTTTTAAAATTATTACCAAAGTTTACATTAAATCTAATAATAATATTAAGGCGAACTCTCCAATTGCTACATTATATTTTTTCTTTTATTTAGTCCTCATAATAATTTTATCAATATGAATTTACATAGAGATTTAAATGTAAAATAATGCCAAAATTCAAAATTATTTCCAAAATAACATTACATAAAACTAAATATACAATAAACTTCAAATGTATCTGATGTTAAATTAGGGTGATTCAAAAAACCCTACCCAACAAATAAATAAAGGACTTAAAATGGTATTTTTAAAGAGTTTAAAATTATTTTTAATTAGTAGAAACTATCATCATTAGATTGTTGGAACAAAGTTAGATTTTTGCTTTGGTTTTAAACCTTCATGGTTCTATTGAATCACTGGGTCATATGTTGAGTTGAATTATTGATTCATATGTTTGACATCTATTATATAGACTTTGAAATATATGAATAAAGAAAATGTCAATGTTGTGCAATTTTAAGAAACCATTTTGTGCAATCATGGCATTACAATTTCACGAAACTATATATTACACAAATATATATTGTATTTTGTTGATGTGCCAATAATGTTCCATTATATATGTGCCTAAAATGATGTCTGCCATGAAGGTTTGTGTGGCTTTGAAGTTTTTAATTTGGGGTTTATTGTGAATGCAAAATGATGTACGCCATGAAGGTTTCTGTGGTTTTGGAGGTCTTAATTAACTTGAGCTAGGTGGTGTTGCCCCCCAAACCCCCACGAGAGGCATTTCCCCTCAACCCAGCTAGGTAAATTTCAAAAAAGAGTATAGCTTTTGTCTCTTTTTTTACATTTTTGTCAAATTCAAAAAAAATCTAGTTTTTTCTCATTTTTTTCAAAAATCTTTAACTTTTGGTTTGCCGATTTTTTCCCCAAATTACGTGTACAGTTTGGGATGGTTGCGGCATCCGATAGGCTAATGAAACATATCACGAATCAAGGAGATGTTTAATAAGTTCCAACAATCTCTCCCTCACTGTTACTTGAGGGGATTTGAACTCGTGACCTTGTTGTGATACCACTTATTGGAAGTTGAGCTAACTATTTTTTTCCAAAAGGCACACGTGTTCAAGAAACCACTACCATCCTAGATAAGGACCAACAAGAGGTTGTTAAATCGTGTCACAAATCCTGAGGGGAGACGAACACGTTCCAACAGTGATTTTAGACTCCCCAATGAAAGTGGGTGTAAAACATAATGATCCCCAATCATCACCCAAGAGTGTGTTCATAGTATTATCATTGGAAGGTGATAGTTCAACTTTTGAAGATATAATCAAAGTGTTAAGAGAATTGGAAATTTTATGTTCAACTTGGGCATGCAAATAATTTTCTTTATTTGTTCCCCTATTTATGGGGATTGTAAGGATGATCTGAGTAGTAATCCTAGAGCAGATGTAAAATAGTGTCTATCGGATGAGGGTTAGGTAAAGGTGAACTTTGATGGGGCAACTCAAGGCAATCTAGGTCCATCAGGAGTGGGGTGCATTATAAGAGACCACAACAAGGAGTGGATAGCTCTAGGTGGGCGAAAAGATTGGTGGATGGAACTAATAATGAAGCAAAGTTTCAAGCAACTTGCTTGGGCATAAATCTCTCCAAGAGGTTGGGGTTCTCAAAAATCCACTTTGAAGGTGATTCGATGATAGTTATCAATGCAATATGTAGAAGGGAAACACCAATCTGGAAACTGGACAAATGGATATCGTAAATTGTGGGGGAGTCATTGGTCCTTGAAGATTTTAAAATATCACATATTTACAGGGAATGAAACGTTGAAAGAATGAAGGAGGTTGTCATTAATGTGTTGTCATTGATGTCAACACTACTTGGCGGATGTCAAACAAGTATGAGGGATGATAATAAAAGAGTTATTTTGTAAGAATATTTGATCCTCACATCAAAACAGTTAAGTAATTTTGCTAAGTGTCTACACCAACAGACTCATCACACAATGCCCTCTGATAACTTGGTTCGCATTTGTTCGCCTATACAAATCTACTTCTATAGTTCTAATATGTTGTTTATGGAAATCATTAGCATCTTAATTTAGAATTTTAGTTGATTCGGATAAGTGGTTCAAAAGTTGCAGATAATAGAAGATTGGTATATATAGTTTATTCAATTTTCCGTGTACTAGTTGCCACCTAATTGGTTTGCACTCCTACACGGATTTAATGTTAACAAGTGTCAAAGAAGTGTATTTTCTAGTTGACATGACATTTTGTGGTCCACGCATTCTATGGTGATGATCAGTTGGAGTATTTTTGCTTTTAGGTCCTATGCCTAGCCGACGATGTATGCAAAGTTTTGTGAAGATTAAATATGTAATGTGAATGGAAGAAGGAGCTATTATAGGTCCATGCTGACCTATATTGTATGTGTTTTGGCACGAAGGAAATTTGTGGTTTGAATTGGGTGTCAACAAGGCACGCTTTGTATGACTTGAGGCTACTTCCAATTAGGCCAACCTAATTGATGTTTGCAACGGATTTTGGTACATATACAAGGTTGATTTGAGTCTATGCAGAAAGAACATGAATGAGTACATGATCCGAATGCAAGCAGTGATGCAAAATTGTGCAGAATTGAGCAAACAAGGTGTGAATGTGCAGAAAAGGTGTGTGATTATAAAGCAGAGTAGAGATTTGCAATCTGGGTTGAATAAGGAGTATTATCAGTGTATTGAACTTCTAAGTAACCGAATCCAACATATGTTAGATGCATTTTTATCAATTCAAATTTTGGCTATGAATCCACTTCTCTTTATCTTTCTTTTTTGTGAACAATGAGTTCACTTGGAAAGTGAGTCCACATGGCAACGAGCCTTTCTATAATATCTTATAATCGGTTATAACATATTGTGAGTTAATCCTTACCATGGGTTTTCCATTCTTGGATTTTCCACGTAAAAATTCTGGTGTTCATGTATTGTGTGTGCTATGGGTTGTTCTTGCTTTCATTCCTTATAACTGTTAAGTATGCTTTGGAAATTGGATGGTTAATAATTGGATGGTTTAATAGAATACTGATTCACCTCCCCTCTCAGTATTCCATGTGTTCAACAATTGGTATTAGAGCTTGGTTGCTTAGAAGAAGCTTGACCACTTTGGGAAAAGCTTGGAAATTGAACACATGGTTGATAGAAAGTTTCCTATCTCTCTAGAAGTGATTCGTGCTATTGGATACATAGAACAAGATTGCATGCTTGACAAAGATGGAGAACTCAGAGTTGCTCTTGAAGATCTTAACAAAATTGAAATTGAAAATAGAGATCTGAAGGAAAATATTAAAGAAGTAAATGACCATATCAAAAAATTGAGAGAGAAAATCAAGAAGTTCAGAGAAAGACATAAGGAGGTCAATGAACAATTGAAACAAGCAAATGAGAACATCACTGGACTGAAAGTGCAAGTGGAAGAAAATAAAAGAATTGAGGAATGTTTGAATGCAATGGTAAAAAGCAAGACTGATGAATTCACAAGGCTTGAACAAGAAGTAAATCTGAGATTAGATCTAGAGAAAGCAAGAATTCATGAGGACAAATTCAAGACTAGTTCTACAATGTTTGATGAGTTAATTGCAGGTCAGAAAGCATCCAAAGACAAAGGTGGTTTGGGACTTGAAAAAGGAGAAAGCTCAAAATCATATCAGACACCTAATGCAAAGAAGATCGGCGAACTGGAAGAAGACTAAAGACAAGAAGAAGAATGGTGAGTTCCAGAATCAAAGAAACAATGCTAGAATACCCCCCATAAGACAACCAAATGCTCAAAGGTACCCATCTTTCAATGGTATTTGTTATTTTTGCAATAAATTTGGACATAGAGCAATGGAATGTAGAAGCAAAATGAATTAGAATGTTCCATCCTTTATTGGTCAATGCTTCACATGCAAGAGGTTTGGGCATTAATGAAATGAATGCAGAAGTCAAATGATGAATGCATACAATAGTGGTAGAATGATTCAATTTTTCAATGGTTATTGTTATACATGCTATGGATTTGGACACAAAGTTAATCAATGCACATCTAGAATGAATGAAAGGAATATTGCTCAAAGAAATGTCATATGCAACAATTGCAATAGACCAAGACATATTGCTAAATTTTGCAGAAGCATAAATTCAAGGATAATTCGATAAAGATTGATCCAGAGAAATGAACTATTTAAAAATATTGATTCGATTGAAGTAAAGAAGGAAATGGAAAAGATTTGGAGAAAGAAAGAGAAGCGTGAGAACAAGGAACAATCAAAGACTACAGATGAATGTGTACCACCCTTTGGTGTAGATAATTCCTTCGGGAATTGAACCTAGACAATGGCTTAGGGGGAGCAATAATAGAAAATCACATAACCCCCTACCGATATGAGGTGTCATGACTTGGCACAAAGATATGAGATGGAGATGGACAATATGGATCTTTTGGAGAAAACTCCAGAAGAAAATATGCAATTGTGGAGATTTATGAAACAATTTAGGGTTTACTATTGCATAGAGAAGGTTTTACCACCTTTATTGTTTGGCATATTAAATACGAATTAGGTCAGAATTGAAAAGATTATATACCTATCCTTTGTTGATTTCATTCACTTTTATGCATTTGGAGCGAGTAGTGCAAATTGAAGCGAATTCAAGAGTTCGAAGGCGATTTGTGAAGCAGAGCATCCAAATCCTAATTCTTGTTGAACAAGAAAAAGGTATTTATCATTGTCCACAGTTGAAATAGAATTTATTTTTTGAAGCATTTGAATTCAATAGAGATGGCAACACCTACAATGGTAAATGCGAGCGAGAAACCCCAACCAAAATTCAAGAAATGCCCCATGAAAGTTTTTGAGAACAACCCACTCGGAGCTTTTTCGAGTATTTTGTATCGGGTTTTTCCTACAGAGGACATTAGGGCATACATACATGGGAAAATGTAAGAGTATAACCATACAAAACTTACATACCTGTGGATAGATTAACTAATTGGAAATTATTTCAACATCAAACTTAAGTACGAAAACCTAGTAAAGAAGAAACTAGATGTCTGACAATGGTTTCCATGCTTTGTTCATGACAATGAAGTTAAGTATGTGAGAATGGAATTAAGCAGAGTGCATAACAAATTTCTATGGATTGACATGCCTGGTTTGATATCCAAAGAAGTCATAAGGGAAATTATTCAACTTTGAGACACTAGACCTATACCTGTGTTGAAATCTGTAAAGAACAAGGATGTGATAGAATTAACTAGAGCCACATTTGATCAAAGGGCTCTCACTGTGAACATTATATGGAATCCTGTAGTAAGGTATGCAGCTATGGTCATAGGATATAAGATCTACTACACCAACAAAGAGAATTTTGTGATAGCCACAACAACTCATGTAGCCCATGAAATGGTGGAAAAGAGAAAGGACTATGATTTGTTTGAGTTGCTCCGACAACAACTTTCTTTTAACTTATAGCAAACTAAAGATAAGAAATACCCCTTCAAATTTGGTTCTTTTGTAGTTTGTTTGTTGTTCTATTTTCTGAGGGAGCTTCTAGGAAGAAGCAATGTTATATGGAGTAAAAGTAGACTTGTATCTCATCAAATCTTTGAACATCTACACAACATTAGTGATGTGAAAGCTCAAGATGAGGCACTTATTGCATTATTTGTAGTATTTCAGAAGATAATCCATGAAAGGGAGAGGATCTCTAAGTCTATGGTAGAAAAATATCGAAATATCACGTTTTTGGTCAAAATTGATGAATGCATTATTGAAGATGTGGAACCTAGAACAATCTAGATTCAACCACTTGGCTATGAGATAAATGAAAATGAGGTAGATGGTTATGTTGGTATATTATTGTAGAGTCTTAAGGACCCTACACAAGAAAGGCATAGAACATATGAGGAGAAATCCATGAAAGTGCATATGGAGCTGAAAGAACCTGAAATAAAGAGGAAGGTGACAAAAATGTTAAATAACCAACTCAAGGACAAGGGATTCACAGAAGAACAGAAACAAGTATTAAGAGCAAAAGTAGAAGGAGAAACAAGCACAACAACTAGGTCCCTTGAACCTCGAAGATTTAGAAGAATTGCTTCCACTATTCCCATTAGTATTCAACAGTCATTCGGATTAGTGCCTACCTCCAGCAAAACTAAGAGGACGAAGACCAATGCTTCGATAATAGAAGACCCTCGAGAGGAAGAGGCCACGAGGCCTGAAAAGAGAAAGAAAACTACTCTGATAGCCTCTACTATCACTACATCAAAAAGAAGAAAAGATAAAGCTAAGACAGAAAAGAACTTGAGTGTGCTATCTGAGGAGGAAGAAGAGGATGAAGATTCCCCGTTGATCCTAAAACTAAGTAGCATTGTTTCAAAGAAACAAATAATAGATATTTCTGATACTTAGATGAAGAAGAGGTTGAGAAGGGAAAGGAAGCCTTTTGGATACATATGCATAACCAGATGAACTCTCCAAAGTTTACATTATATGTTTTCTTTTATTTAGTCCTCATAATAATTTTTCTTTTATTTAGTCCTCATAATAATAATCCTTGATTAAACTACAAAGTTATTTTGCACATACATATATATGAACGTAGGTATGAATGTTCATAGATTAGTGCATGTACATACATATGGACATCCACTATGTCTGTACATGCAGTAATCTATGCACATATATATATATATATATATATATATATTCCACAATGATTACTGTGCAATGAGGAACAAACTAATAGAAGTAGGGATAAAGAGACATTGATATATATATATATATATATATATATATATATATATATATATATATAGTTATATATATATATATATATATATATATATATATATATACATATATCCACATAAGTACAAGATACATACATACATATATATATATACATACATACATACATTGTTACATATATATATATATATATACATACATAAGAAGAGCATATATATATATATATATATATATATATATATGTGTGTTCAAAGTTGACCCATATACAAAACTTACATATTATAGGATAGAAATTTGTAGTGACATTGGAGGTTATAACATTGAGGAGACTTCTTTTTCAAAAGAGCATTTAAGTATTAAACTATGTATCATTATACTTTAAAAATTATCAGTGTATGCAACATGGTTTAATACTAAAAATGTTTTGGTGAAAAGAAGCCTCCCCAATGCATGGCTGAACAAGTTCAATGTGAAACCAAACGAACAGTCGAGAATGTTTGCAAACAAAAGGAATAAGAGTGAGCGGGATATGCTAGAATTTGGAGCATTGTATGAACCTTGATCTCTGATTTACTTGCCCGACGGTCTGAGTAAATGCAAAGGGACATGTAAGGCAAGTTGGTCAGTGGAGGTAACGAAGGAGGCGGTGAGCAATTAATGCTCTAAACTGTTTGTTTAGGGTGGCAAGGTTGTCCTAGACACGTGGCCATCCGATCCACTGTACGTAGATGTGTTCGCCGATTAAGGAGGCGGATGGGCTCTACTTTGGGGTGGAGGGAAAACTGGGCCCGTTTTAGACATGTCAAAGTAAATGGTGCTTGAAAGGTGGCGGGGTGCTCGATTTTTTCAAAATAAAATATTGGGCCCAATGCACAAGTGGTAGGGTGATGTGGTGGGCATTTTTTTCTACTTAATATCAAGGTATTACAATCCCCAACAACAAAATTAAACAGCCAACAATTGAACTATATATTGCACCCCAAAATACACAGCAAAAAAGTAGCCAATCAGTCATATAGTTGTATTGATGGTCCCTCCCAACATCAATCAAGCATGCCAAGATAAACATTTGGAGATGTGTTCTCGTCTCCTACTTATGCTTTCTAAGTTGTCCTTACATGATTTGCATTTGCATTTGTAAATTGAGTGCTAATTAAATGCAACGGTGTTGAACAACTATTTGCAACAGACAGTGGAGTGCAGCCTACATTTGGGCTGACACTCGAATTGACATTCAACTCCCCAAACAGAGGGATGTATATGTTCAATATATCCCGAAACAAGGCATGGTTGTGTGCAAACGGGTTTGTAGGACTACTTATATGTCTTTCACACTGCAATGACCTATGGGCCCAATTGATTTATTTTTCCTTCTTATCTTGTTTCTTTTGAACCCTCTGTTGCTCCATCTTTTCCTACCTTTCCTTCTTATCTTATTTCTTTTGAACTCGATCTTGGTCCCTCTTTTGCTCTCTTTCCTTCCTATCTTGTATCCTTTGAACTATCTCTTGCTCCTTCTGCTCTCTCTCCTTCCTATCTTGTTGCTTTCTAGCTATGTCTTCTCCTTTTGCTCTATTTCCTTGCTCAAATCTGCATAGTAATCTAGCAATTGTGGTATGGCAAAAGTGTCAGGTGGAGAAGGCAATGAATAAGTTCCTTGCTCTTCTTCGCACTGCAAGACAATACCCAATTTTTTGGCTCCATCCGCCAACCAAGATGGTTGGGTAGGGGTAGAGGGAAGGCTTAAACCATCATAACCCTCATTAGTAGCTCCCTCTACCAACCAAGAGGGTTGGGCAGGGGGTGATGGAAGACTTAGATTGTCATTACCCATATTCATAGATCCATCTACCAACCAAAACAGTGGGGTAGGGGTTGAGGGAAGAGTAAGGTCGTCGTTATGTTCCTCACATTGGCTATCCACCATGTCATTTGTTTGATGATTAACTGTTTCATTCATTGTCAATTCCCAATGTCATGATGTTGTTGTCTACCTACCTGATGGAGCAGTAACTAAGACAATTGTCTCCGCTTCTACATTTTGTTCTTCTTTAGGGGGGAATGAAACCTCTCTTTGACATGCAGGCCACCTTGTTGTGGCTCTCTTCTTCATTGGCTTGGACCTCATATCAACTTTATATTGAACCTACACACATTATTGAGACATGTTTGAAACAATGATAAGAAACACCATTGAACACCCTTAAAGACAGAGTGATGCATGTTTGTTTTTTTTAATTCCTTTATTGTGTTAGCTGATAGTTTATAATGGTAAATTCGGTAAGTGTGGAAGTGTTATGTGGTCATACTATTTTGTTTGAATTGCACATGTTTAAAACTTTTTTGATTGAAATGAAAGTAGTTTGTGTAATGCCATAAAGCCGATTGGAACTAACAATGTAGATAACTAAAATTCATTGTCATTCATCAACAGGCATCAAGCATGAAATAGTGTGATATTGAGTTACAAGTTTGTGATATATGAAAACGTTGAAATTGAACATTCATATACAATCATAAACAGTATTAGTTGAAACCCCAAATAATGAGTTAGAAAGAATTTGTTGCAACAATGACATTGCCATGCAAAAAAGTGACCTGGCCTTGTGCAACAATCACATTCGAAGGAACTGGAAAGCATTGACATCCATAAACAGTGTTAAGTTGAAACCACAGACATTGAGTCAGAGGGTAGTGGGTGAGAAACATTTACAGTGCAAATAACTGATTTATATACCCAGGCATATAAAACATAACAAAAATACTAGGAATTGAACTGAAATTACTTGACATTCATAAATAGAGAAAGTTGAAACACTAGATATAATTGTCAATTTCATATGCTCGAAAAACAGTTAGGGTGTTTAGAATTGATCTATATTGGCAACCATATTGAGCATAAGAAAAGTCCAACAAACCAACTTAAATGACTTGACATACATACACTCTATAAGTTGAAACCCCAGATATTGAGTTACAGGTTTGTGGATCACATAACTTTTATAATGAATATAACACATCAATATTGGGAGGAATAGAGAACACAAGAGGAACCCAAAAAATGAAAAGAACTTCTTAGACATTCAGAAATAGTGCAAGTTGAAACCCCAGATGTTGAGTAATAGGTTTTTTTTAGAAACATTACCATCACATACAACATATTGCCATAGGGACATGAATAGTTAATATGAAAAAGCAAAGGTATGTATTGTATGGTGAAAATCACTTTGCCTAGCATTGAACAAATTGGCATTCATAGGCATAAACAAGAAGTTTGAGATTGGCATTCATAGGCATAAACAGTTTGTTTCTGTAGAGTACTTGAATGTTGATAGTGTGTTGTTGGTGTTGCTTCTTCTTCTCCTCTTTGTTCGTCTCCCCCAAGAAAACGTTGCAATGAATATGAAAGTGAGACGTGGTAAATGGAAATGCAATTTTGAATTTGAAAATCTCTTTATATGTTCAATGTTGTTTGGTATGGAGTCTTTAATTTCAGTCCTTTTCAAATTTGAAAATTTGTTTGGATGCCTTCAATTGCATAGTTTGTATGTATTTATGGTGTGCAATTTTTGTTTGTTGGTCAAGCGATTGTGGTGGCCTTACTTCCATTGTTTTGGTGGTTGCAGGTGGCAAAAGAGGAGTTTGAACAAGTTGTCATGCGAATGGATTTGACAGATGGGACAATTATGAATGATTTATTTTCATTTCAGTGTTGTATTGATGGCACAATGGGATAGGGGGTGGGTTTGATTGGATTTGGCCGATGGGACATTCTTAGCTCATAGTTGTTCTCATCGTGCCACTTGTATTAAAATAGTGGTCGTGAGCTAATGCAAATGGTGATATTAAAGGGGAGCATGGGTTATACTATTTTTTTATTATGGGTACAAGTTGTAAAGCTGTGTGCCAGTAAGAATCAATATGGCTTGTTTGTTTGTGGTGTCAGATGTGCTTTGAATATTCTCTGACATGAAAGACTAGGATTACTTATTTTTGTTGAGGACAACTATAAACCGATTATAATACAATTTTTATGGTACAGTGAATCGAGTACCCTCGTTGACTTTCTTGCTGAAAACCGGTGTACAATTGCATAGTAAGGCGGTCTACTGTGGGGCCCACGTGGGACTACTTCCCTCCCTAGTATAGGCTCCCGCCCTACTTTGGGCCCCTCTCCCCTAGTATTAAGTTGGCCTCAAAATTAAAAATTATCAAACCCAACTTAAATAATACTAACTATTTTAATCCAAAAAAGGGGACTTGACATGTCAATACATAGAGGTTACACCAATGAGATGGCTATCAAGGAGCTTTTTAATAGTCTACAATCTCCTTTGCATCCACTCTATTCTTGGACTTCACAAACCCCTTTCTCAACTTCCTTTGTTCCCTTTGAACATAGCATGAGTGCCTTCACAAGCCAACTAACCTTTCTAGCATCCCATTTTCAGCCCTATATGATCTTCCATCCATGCCTAGGCAAGGAAGAGGAATGGTTTCCCAAACAACAATGGTCAACCCATGGCAACTACCAAATTACCCATAAACAAAACAAACCAACTGATCACCGTCCAAACCATAACGACCACCATAACAACCGCCAACATGAGAGAAGGAATGTTGGTCACCATAGAAAACAAATCATCATGGCTCTAGGGAAGAATGAATGGCCTGGCAATGAAGCCAAATGGTCACTGCCCTAAAGATTGCAGTCAAATAGAGCCGAGACAAGACTCATTTGTCAAGAGACAAAGATTGCCCCTTAATATTTTCTGCCTTTTTGACCTTCCAGACACTGCTATTTTCCCTAACTAACCTCTAGCAAGTTAGATATGGATAGTCGAATCTACTCACATCATCATGAACTTTCAGACCATCACCAAAATGCCTATAGAATCAATTCCCAACCACACACTTATTGCTTATTGTTCATCTTTCTTTACGCTTATGACATTGCTGAAAGAAATAAGAATCACCCAAAATAACAAGTCTGCATAAGGAAGATGCCCAAACGACCTGCATAAGGTCAAGAACAACCCCCAAAAGATCCTATGCTATTTGGTGTGGGAAAATAACACCCACAGCATTGTTGCAAGTGACCTAGACCTTGCTACAAGTTTCCTTGCACCATACTACAAGTGCGCCTTATTGTGGAACCTTTCAGATCCGAACATCTCGACCAAGTTTCAGATTAATCAAGACTCATCACAACCTCCAAAACAAGTAGATTGTGTGGAAGCCTATTGAAGAAAAATAACAAATATTGTATGATAATATTGCTTGCATCCATGAATTAAATGTAATGATTATTTAAACCACACTTACATGAGAGATTCCTGGATGCCCCTCCTAGATAGTCCTTTGATTGTGCCCGTTTAGAGAGCAATATTGACTCAACAGCAACAGACTGTGTTTATCCCAATCCATGTCAATTTATATGGTTAATAATTTGCTTTTTAGAGTGGATTGATTTGCTTCAAATCATGTAACTTTATCACCTAATAAAATGTTAAATGATTGGCATAAGATTCTTGATTCATCTTAATAAATATATTATTTTACAGAACCTATCCATTTTCTGGATAGATTTCGCATGATCCATCATCCACATTTGCAAGAGGATTAAAGTAAAGTGATTCTGGATCTGTGCATCCTGGCACCAAATCAAGCTTACACCTATCACCCTGCAACCATAAAGCAAAGACACAAAATAGGTGTTCAGAATATTCAAAAACTTTTAAATTTTAGAAATAATATTTTCAAATAATACAGTGCAACTAATTCAAGGGTTGAAATGCTTGTGGCTAAGGAGTACCCCTTCAACAACCAAGTTAGCTGGAAAGGAACAACGGTCCACAACAAAATTTGCCTCCACAAATATTGCTCTCTCACAAGCTCCATCTTGGCTCAACTCTGCTGCCAACCCCTGAAAGGAAGATTCATCAATTTTTCCGTCACCAACATGTAATTATGCTCAAGTTAGCATTATACAATAGAATCAATCATGAAATTTTAAAGAAACTGACCTCAAAGGACGTCACGTGATTAAATGATTTGAAAAAACATTTAAAATGTTATTTTTCCTTTAATATTGAAAACAATCTACAGTTTGAATACCGTTGGAATGCAAGTAAAATACAGTTGTGTGGATACAAATTGCAACACTGCCTTGCAACCAGGTAGTCAGTAGGAAGAATGAGCCTGTTGTGTATGAAGAACTTAATATAGTATGGTAATATTTTTGTTGATCAGATATATATGGGAAAAAGATTTAATTCTTGCAATGATTGAGTGTTGAAGATCAGTAAGGCCACAAATTTCTTACATTGATTTGGTGTTAGCCAATAAGTACCTTAGAAAATGGTATTTATTGTCACATAACCATATGCCCAAAACTGAAGACGTATCAATTTATTCATTTTGACGACTTAGATCTCTTATTTTCCACCGTAATCTACAATATTTCTTTGGCAATTTCTGACGGTTCTTCAGCAGTTTTCTTTTTCATAGTAATTATTTCTCTTGAGAATGGTCCTTTTTCAATGTTTTTCAGCCTAGCATCACTGTAAAACAGAATGCATATATTTATTAAGATTTAGAAAAAGATAGCATGGTCCCAATTATTGGCCATATCAGAACTCCAATTCATTATATTTTAAATCCAAATCTCAGATTCATATCATGTTTACAATCTTCCATCATCAAAATTTAATTTCTTTGAATCAGAATTGTTTCGACATAAATTATTTATTATTTACTGAGGAGTTAAACATGTGCCGAGTGTTTATCCAATTTGTTCCTAAAAAAGGAAAAAATTTAAAAATTATTGTAGGTTTTTGTATCATCAAAAGCTACAACTATGGTTCAAACAATCATTAAGGCCAGAAACCCTTAAATTTTTGCATTCCCTGAATCACACGGTTATTACAATGCTGATTACTCAAAGCATGATATGGCAGTTACAATGTCCTTAGTTAGTCATGTTTATGTCACATCCATCTAGCCCAACCCTGTTAAGGAAGTGTAGATTGTGGGGCATGCACCTTTCTTACTGTATGATAAACTTATTTGTCTAATTACTGTTGCATATGCCAATGGGAAAGTGTACAGGGGGGCGTAGGTATAGGAATTTAGTTGTTCATTTGTCTGAAACCCTATCACCTCGTTTCTTGTCATTTCCAAGTTCATTTCCCATTTCCAGTTTTTACTAACATACTGGAAAACTAAACAAACATTAATCTGTAATGCTCACATGCTATTACTCCATCCTCAAGTCCAAACACCAACACAATATAGGCTTTGAATTTAGAAAATAAAGATATAAAAGAGAAACAAAATTTTGATCATAATACTGCTCTTAAACCATACAATGTAATGTCCCTGCTGATATATTAATGCAAATATTCTTTAATCCCCTGCAACTATATATTTTAAGTGATATGCTCTAATACTACTGTAATAACCCAGCCAAATTATTTTAGGGTTTATAAATTTTTGGTTTAAATAATTAACACAAAAGTAGCCAAAAATTCAAAATTTACCCTTTTGCCTTTACACAATAATGTGAAACCCTAATCCAACAAATAAGTTTCTCCTTCATTATCTTTGCATTCATTGATACCGTGATTAAATTCAAGTTTACAAGGGTGTGAAATAAGTTAAAAAGTATCTATTATATAAATCGGCTTCTTATACATTAACTTAGAATGGTCCCTTCCATTTACACCTCAATACAAATCACCCAAATTGTCAAATGGGCCCATAATGATGTAAAATGGCTTGCATAGCCTTTCCTATTTATATCAAAATCTGAAATGCATAGAAAATGTTGTGGTGACAACAAGAACATGTCATGTCCCCAAAACAGAATACCAAAAAAAAATCTAAGCGTTAAAATACAAATAAACAAATAAAATAAACAATAGCATAAACACTAAAATATAAATATAAATAATTTCAATATTACTATAATAACAATCATTACAATATAATATAGACAAATAAATATATTTATAATAAATTCAATTTATAACTATATTATAAAAAACAGACTAAATATTAAAATAGATTAACAATTTAATATTATTATAAATATTAAATATATATAAAAAAACTAATAAATATATTGCAGCAGCGATTAGGAGTTTAATATAGCGATCAGAATATATGAACAGTAGTTAACAAAGATGGCCATCAAGATTTGAGCACCCAGGCATATACTAAATACAGTGATGAGTTTTTAGATAAATTCCAAGGCAGCAAAGGGCAACGATTAGTGAGTGCAAAGGCAGCGATAAAAAAAATGAATGAAGAGCAAGGATTAATAAATCATAGTTAACAAAGGTTATGACCTTTTTAAAGGATATCACTTTACAAAAGGACGCATCCTTTCACTCAGCTTTGAAAGTATAAAAGCAAACATATTTAAGGAATAAAAGGGGATCCATTAAGAGACTAAGAAAGGAATGGATGAATAAAGAAAGAATATCTAAACATATTCTAACGGATGGGAAATTTGAGAAAGGCTTCTGCAGATAATAATAAGGTGGTATTTTATGAATTAAATAACCATTGAGGGAATCAATATAATATTCAGTCATAAATCTGGGAAAGCAGCAGATGAGAGAGAAGAATAAATATATTGTCAAGAATATATTTGAGCTGTAAGTTTAAATAGTTTAAATATAATAATATAATAATATATATTCATGCAAAGAAATTATTGTAAATTGAAATCAATTAGAAATAATGGTATATATATCTATATATATATATATTATTTACAATTGTGCAATAATGATGCTTGCAGCAATTAAGGAGCCCTATAAGTAATTATGATGCTTTAATATAAATAAGGATAATAGTTTCTTATTTGCTTGTTCTATACTAACGATATCTTCCAAGTGATTAAGAACAGATCATTGATCAAGAGTAGAAGATACCAACCCGTAGTACGGATGAAATGAACAGATTGTTTGGTATACTCATGTATTTCTGCCCTTGATTATCTCATACCTCTATATATGTTGTTATGCATAATAGATGAATGTTAATTGTGAATTTCTATCTTAAATATAAGATGTTGCTTATCTAATCGTTATGCAATGATTTCTATAGGATGTTCTAAGAATAGATTTGATATTTACTTAAGAATCAATGATAAGTGCAAATGTATTTGACTGATTAAAGATTGTCTTTTGAGTGTTTGCAAGCCTACTAGGGAGGAAGGGCCTGAGAAAGGTGGTGCCTAAAAACCCCACTTAAGATCCACCC
>VDFB02324291.1:0-22648 GCA_007258455.2 Sequoia sempervirens
GGCAGGTGTACTTCTTAGATGCTCTTTTAAGTTTCTTTATTATATCAATTTAATATATAGGGGAAAGGATCCAGTAGTTGTGCACCCTAACTTCGCACTTCTAATTATCCTATGTGGAAATTTCAAATCACTCCCAATTTTTTATAGCAGCTTACATGGCAAGTCCCCTGCTTATAACTAAGGTTTGAGGGCCACATCAGCATGCTTTTTGTCAAGGTGTCCAAAAAGGCCCAAAAAAAAAGTGAGACCAATACTTGTGAATTCACAGCATGTTTTATTGAGAGCTGATGTGGAATCACATGATTGGTTGCTTTTTAGATCAAAAGAATACATTTTGTTTAATTATGGGTAGTTATCATCAACACTAACAACTTTAAAGTTACAACTATTGGTCCAATATTGATAAAAATATTAGGCATTATATAAACAACCACTATCACAACTATTGAAACATGATCAGGTACTGGGTCCTCTCCCCTATATACTGTTTACTTCTACATTTATTATTTTGAATATTATTAAATCTTAATTTTTAAATATATTTAATGACATACATTAATAATATTAAATGTATTTTCAATTGTCTTAATCTCTAGAACTATTGACACAAAATTGCCAACTACTATTTATATTGTTTTAGTAATAATAATAATATTTATTTTATTTGACATTATTTGTTATTATTATTATTATACTTTATTAGTAATCTCTAGATGAAATTAAAAAAATACTTATATTTCTCTTATTAATTTTATGAAGGAATTGATTCAATGAAAGAATAATTGAATAAATATTATATATATATATATATGAAAATATTAAAATTTCCAATTTAAATTTCTTAACTCAAATAACATCCTCTTTCCACTGCTCACATAACTCGATGGAACGATTAACAATGAAATCTCAAATAGCACTTACACAGAAATCCAAAAAGACTGATTCAGAGGGGTGCTACATATACTAAAAGAGGTATTATGCTGTTTACATAGGTTGATATAATTATAGACCTCATTTTACAGTATACATAATGCAGAGTTCTTTGGCTCTCTACGGGGAATTTGTAAATAGGTACCTTATGAATGGCCACATAATTTTGTTATAGTCTTATGACTGTACCCCTTATTTTATATCCAGTCCATGTTGATTGTTATTCATACATGTCCTTTTGTGTGCTTAGACTTTTCTTTGATCAGATTTATACGACATTGACTAAGAGTTCTTCTCTAATCCCTTGAAAATAAAATAAACTGTGTTATTCCAAAGGGAAATATTTAATTTTATTTATCTAAAATAGGGATATAAATTTTATTCCAACATATTACACAAAGCAGGGATTTAAATTACCAGTGCACTCCAATATGAATTATGCAAGATTCTATGGATAGACGAAGCTGCAAATATGATTTCATTTCTTTGAGGCCTATTATTTTGTTCACTTTGCTACTATACTTCTTTTACTTATCGAAAGTAACATTTTTCCATCTTCAGAGAATCATTCTTCATTTAGCTTCGTGGATACTGTATGTTTATTCTTTAACCACTAACATAGACATTAGTTTGAAAGACTCGACATGTGATATGACTAGTTTCTTGTTATGAAAAGTATGAATTAAATGAAATGGTGATATGAATTTGACTTGGAATTGCAGGAGAAGCAACGAGGTCGAGGTGCTGCATATTTCTATCATAAACACCCTACCTATAGTGTGCGTTATATGATACAGATGACCCCCATACATCAAATGTTGTGGTTCCTTCTCACATTAGGTGGTACTATAAATGAGAAGACACTTGCACCACTTATTAAAATTTTGGTGGCTTTAGGAAAACCTCGGCTTGCAGAGGCATTGGTGTCACCACTCCTCAACTGGTATACCGTTCAAGCAACAAAAGAGGCGATTAAACAGTTGAAGTGAAAAGATAGTATATGTTTATTGTAAGCGTTTTGTTATAGTGGAACATTTGAGTTTTATAATGAATGGTAAGGATGATTATTTGGAGCCATATGAGGTTCTTACTATTATCATTTTGCATGTTCAGATTTAATATAGTTGAAATCAAATGTGAGAAAATGAAACTTCCATGACTTTAAAATGATGGACATTCTTCTAAGCATTCCAATGCAAGAGGAAATTGAATTTATGTTTAGAGGTTGAGAGTTCTACTTAATGTTCTAAAGCACAAAAAAATCATTTATGTATATATTACTTTGAATGTATTGGAACCCTATTTTTCTCCTTGGTTACAATTAGTCAAATTTATTTGAAGTCTTCTATTGTAAGCTTTATACATAGTCTAATAATGCAAGATTTTTACATTTTAGAAACTCATTTCAATTCACAAAAGTGCATTTTTTACTCAACTAAGCTCTCAAATTTCATATTATAGTTTTTGTTGGTTCAAGAATTGGATAGGTTGTATCTATACCATAGTAGGCAAAGTTGGACTTGTCTTAGGTAGAACAACATGGACAAAAAGTATCCTCTAAGTCATCTCTAACTTGGCACCAAGACTCAAATTCATGTCAAATATCTACTAAATAGCAAATGTAAACCAACTACTTTAATTGTGCTTGGTCTATAGTTTTTATTTTGTTATATAAACAATTCTTTAAAAACTCTAAATCCATTGATGATGCCATCTATGCCATGAGAGACATGAAAGATCGACAAAGAGGAAGAGGAAAGCTAGTGTCACTCTCTCCACCACTAAAAATCAATTACACTCTAAAAAATCTACTTGTGAATTACATGTAACCGAAAATAAACTTCCTTGTCAACAAGATATCCAAGTCTAATTACAAGTAAACTAGCAATTGCACTTTAGGTGTGCAATGGTGTACGTCGAATAATTGTATGGTTGTATTTGAATTTGTGCATACATATTGGTTGAAATAGAAAAAAGTTTATATAATCTAAAAAAACAACACATGAATTAAATAAAATGCAAACGATTATTTGCCTTATTTCATTATGTGTAGACATATTGGTAGAAATAGAACACTATGTATGTAACTTATTAAAACAACACATGGAAAAACTTAAATGGAAATAGTATACAAAAAAAAAAGGGAACTTCAAATAATGTGATATAAAAATGTAGAATAAGGATATATATACAATGATGAAAATTCAGTGTTTTTATGGAATGTTTAATTTTCATTACAAGAATATATGCAATTGAATACAATGGTATAGATATATTTTATATTTTGTGCAATATTTTCACACAGTCTCATTGAACTCCAATGTATTTGTGATTAACAAAAGGTCTATTTAGTATTTGAAAAACAACTAATACAAACACAATGTTTAAGTTGAAATTCAATAAAATTTATTAGTTACCTTTGGTAGAGTAGTTTGTAGGTGTTAGACAATGAGAACATAGTGTAAGTGAGCCATGAATGGGGCCTGCAATAGAGGAAAAAGAGATATAATTTACAACAAATAAACTATATAAATATTGCTAGTGAAGTCAACAAGAAAGTGGCATACCTATAGTAGTTAAAATGTACTTTAAGTGTCTGAAGAGTTTGAATTTGACATTGCTTTCAAATGATTCTCTTCATTTTTTTGGCGAGCCGCATATGGGATTTGTTGCATGCGTGCATATCTTTGGAATGTGAAGGATGGTTGTTTGCAAAGACTTTGTAGATTAGGACCTCGTGAAATAGCTATGAATGTCAGCCCTTGGCGGTCTTTGTTACCAATGTCGATTGTAGCCTTTGGAAGTGTTAGGCCTTGTGACTTGTGTATTGTCAAGGCCCATGCCATTTTAAGTGGAATTTAACAGTGAAGCCCACGACTCAGCGAGGTAATTGAGACATTGTTTGGATTGTTATGGTCCCACGCTAGTCCAATGTAATTTTTGAAATGAACAACAACAAACAAGGGAAGTTGAGGAGACTTTTCGTCGTCATTGTATACAATTTCTTTTACTTGACCAAGTGCACCATTCACGAGCCCTATTTCAACCCATAAATTTGAACATAACATGACCTCTTGGCCAATAGATAACAAAATCTGAGCTTGAAGTTTTTCTTCATCCGAATTTGAGTATGTTGACCCCCTAAGTTGCTCTGCAATGGAAAGGGCAACAGGCGTTGCCAAAAACAACAACATATGTTTGTTGTGTAGTAACACCAAATCATTTGTTGCAAATAGATGGATGTCTAACAATAAAACAAACTTTTCTATAGAGTTAAGCGAGGAACTTGAGCGTGGCATTAGAACTTTCCAGTCTTCTTGTGTAGGCTCTGCATTACATAGATTGGAGAGAAGTGCACAAAAAGCAATTTGGGAAGGAGCATCTCCAACTTGTCGAAATATTTTGGTCAAAGTTATCACTGTTGTGAAGTTGCGCTATAGTGTTCCACCATAAGAAGTAGACGCATACATGGGGATATCTTTAACTGGCAATAGTTGGCCCAAGTCACCAAAGAGAATTATTGATCGCCCTCCAAAAGGCAGGTTGTTGTGGATGGGGAGTGTTTCCCGTAGCCTCATGTCAATCCGTTGTAGCAACTTTGAACCTATGAAGCTCATCTCATCTATCAAAATGTATTGAATAAAGTACATGCTTTCTTGGAAGGTTGCAAGTGTTTGTCCTTATAGGGGGGCCATTTCTTTTATTGGAATGTGAAGGGAAAAATAAATTGTCAATGCTTGAATGTTGAATGCAGCAACACCTGTTGGTGCAAGAAGTAGTAATGGTGACTGGTGAGTTGGAGTTGAACTCATGAGTGCAGACCTAATATTTTTTATGAGGTGTGACTTTCCAATTCCTGCAGTTCCTTGAACAATTAGCTTTAGCGGTGGTTGCAATGGATGAGTTATTAGATGAGACAAAATGATATCAAATGATTTCTACTACTGAGTAGAAAAAGTAGTATGGGTGTGTTCATTGAGAACATGGTGTATTTGAAAGGTTGGACGATTGGAGTCTATGAAAGTAGTAGCAAAATTCTTTTGTAGTGGGTTGAAGATGGTATCTTGCCATTCATGGTGCAAGTCAATGTCATGTTGATCAAGCATGTCTAGTGCATCAATTTGTAAAGGAAGGTTCAAGTGTAAACTTGAAAGAACCTGCCATTATTCAGGGTTGTTTCCTTGCAGTGCAAGGTCAATACTGGAGCTACTGCTAGCATCTAACGTTTCGGCTAGCCTTGTTGGTGTGCAGTGTACATGCCATGGCCTATATGTAGAAGATAACCTTTCCCATTGTGCTATAATTTGATGTTCGGAGGAGCCAAATGCAATGTCAATGTTACAAAATGGGTGGTATAAAATGAGTTCACTCCAACAAAATTCATGAAATCTTTTGTCATCTCTTGCAAGTATGCTTGTGAACAGAGGTGAGACGTGAACAATTGCATTTTGGGGGCGTTGCTTCCATTGTTCATTTTTGTGAGATGCTTTGAAGGTTCATTTTTGGGTCACTTCAATGAGAGGTATTGCCTCTAGCTATATGGGTCGAACCATGTAGGCATCAATGTAGGTAGGTGATGTGGTAATCGACATGGGCGAGACCGATACATGTTGAAATTTGTGGTGATTAACATTTAAAGAAACAAATGCCCTATTGGATATGGAGAGGGGTAATTGCAATAAAAAGTGTCAAGTCTCTTGGGCACTAATATCACGATCCACAAGGCTATCAATAAGCATTTTTCTAAATGCATTTGGGGCAAGCATTTTTTATTCTAAAGCAGTTGAAATGTGTGATAACATGGCATGATATGTTTCGGATTTGTGCTTAGCTTTTGTTGCATATTTTGCAATATATATGAGAGCAACATCAATTGAGAGTACAAGCTAGCAATCTACATTACCCCTCCAGATAGAGAGGATGGATGGGTTGTGAAGGTTCAAGCGATCATCATTGCGAGCTGGTGTGTGCTTTGGTCGGCCATTCTCGTCATATGAAAGACTTGACTTATCTTGCATAGACCATGGTGCTTTATAGTGACAAATTGTAAATGCCCCTTTTCTCCTAAGGAATGTTAGAAAAGTACATTTTGTGTGGCGCTCAACACGATTGACCAGTTCACAATATTCAATTGAAGGGTTGGCTGACGCAATCCTTGTTGTATCTAGCAAACAAGGATCATCAACAATAGAGCGGTGAAATGTTTGGTTTCTCAATTGGAGGCTACGTTCGTTCCAAGCAGAGACATATCTATCTATGTATTCAAGTGCATTTTGTACAGATTGAACGTTATTCCATTCTAATTTACTAATGTTTGGTCCTTGTTCGAGCCATAGGAAACCATGGATGTAAACATTTACCTATTATTTATAACTGAATTATTTTTTAACATGTACAAAATAAAAGATAATGCAGTTATAATAGATTATTCATATAAATTATGGTGTACCCATTGCACACCAAGGTGTGATTGTTAAACTATATACATATAATAATTTTATTTTTTTCAAAAACTTTCATAATTTATATGAATAATCCAAGGTGTACCCATTGCACACCAAGGTGTGATTGCTAATCTGTATACATATAATAATTTTAATTTTTTTCAAAAACTTTCATAATTTATATGAATAATCCAAGGTGTACCCATTGCACACCAAGGTGTGATTGCTAAACTGTATACATATAATGATTTATTTATTTTCAGAAAATTTCATAATTTATATGAATAATCTATTATAACTGCATTATCTTTTATTTTGTACATGTTAAAAAAACAATTCAGTTATAAATAATAGATAAATGTTTACATCCATGGTTTCCTATGGCTCGAACAAGCACAGAAGCAGTAGTAAAATTAGAATGGAATAGCGTTCTTAGTTGTACAAAATGCACTTGAAATCATAGATAGATGTCGCTGGAACCCACATAGCCTCGATTGAAACCAAACTTGTTTCACGCTCTGTTGTTCATGATCATTTGTTAGTTAGATACAACAAGAGTTGTGTCAATAACCCTTCATTTGACTATTGTGAATTGATCAATCATGTTGAGGCACCACACCAAAATAATACTTTGCTAACATGCCTTAGGAGGAAAGAGGCATCTACAATCTATCGGCTATAAAGCACCATGGTCCATGCAAGATAAAGTCAATTCTTTCATGTGAGATTAGGTGACCAAGCTACCAACTTCCTTGATGATGACGGCGAACCTTCACAACCCATCTATCCTCTCTATTTGGAGGGGTAATATAGATTGCTAGTTTGTACTCTCAATTGATGTTGTTCTCAAATATATTGCAAAATATGCAACAAAAGCTAAGCACAAATCCGAAACATATCATGCCATGTTATCACGCATTTCAACCACTTTAGAATCAAAAATGCCTGCCCCAAATACATTTAAAAAAATGCTCACTGATAGCCTTGTGGATCGTGATATTAGTGCCCAAGAGACCTGCCACCTTTTATTGCAATTACCCCTCTCCATATCAAGTAGGGCATTTGTTTCTTTAAATGTTAATCACCACAAATTTTAACATGTATCGATCTTGCCCACATCGGTTGCCACATCACCTACCTACATTGATGCCTACATGGCCTAACCCATACAACTAGAGGCAACGCCTCTCAATGAAGTGACCCAAAAATGGACCTTCAAAGCGTCTTGCAAAACTAAACAATGGAAGTAGCACTCCCAAAATGCAATTGTTTGCATCTCACCTTGGTTCACAAGCATACCTGCAAGAGACGACAAAAGCTTTCATGAATTTTGTTGGAGTGAACTCATTTTGTACCACCCATTTTGTAACATTGACACTACATTTGGCTCCTCTGAACATCAAATTATAGCACAATGGGAAAGGTTCTCGTCTACATACTGGCCTTGGCATGTACACTACACACCAACAAGGCTAGCTGAAACATTAGATGCTAGCAGTAGCTCCAGCATTGACCTTGCGCTGCAAGGAAACAACCCTGAAGAATGTCAAGTTCTATCAAATTTACACTCGAACTTTCCTTTACAAATTGATGCACTAGACATGCTTGGTTGACATGACATTGACTTGCACCATGAATGGCAAGATACCATCTTCAACCCACTACAAAAGAATTTTGCTACTACTTTCATAGACTCCAATCACCCAACCTTTCAAGTACACCATGTTCTCAATGAACACACTCATACTACTTTCTCTACTCAGCAACAAAAAGCATTTGGTATCATTTTGTCTCATCTAAGAACTTATCCATTGCAACCACCGCTAAAGCTAGTTATTCAAGGAACTACAGGAACTAGAAAGTCACACCTCATAAAAGAAATTAGGTCTGCACTCGTTAGTTCAGCTCCAACTCACCAGTCACCATTACTACTTGCACCAACAGGTGTTGCTACATTCAACATTCAAGCATTGACAATTCATTTTTCCCTTTGCATTCCAATAAAAGAAATGGCCCCCCTATAAGGACAAACACTTGAAACCTTCCAAGAAAGCATGTACTTTATTCGATACATTTTGATAGATGAGTTGAGCTTCATAGGTCCAAAGTTGCTACAGCGGATTGACATGAGGCTACGGGAAGCATTCCTCGTCCACAACAACCTACCTTTTGGAGGGTGGTCAATAATTCTCTTTGGTGACTTCGGCCAACTACTACCAGTTAAAGATATCCCCATGTATGTGTCTACTTCCTATGGTGGAACACTATGGCGTAGCTTCACAACAGTGATAAATTTGACCAGAATATTTCAACAAGTTGGAGATGCTCCTTCCCAAATTGCTTTTCGTGCACTTCTCTCCAATCTATGAAATGCAGAGCCTACACAAAAAGACTAGCAAGTTCTAATGTCGCGTTTAAATTCCTAAGCTCAACTCTATAGAAAACTTTGTTTTCTTGTATTATACATCTATTTGCAACAAATGAATTAGATTGTTACTGCAACAAACGTATGTTGTTGTCTTTGGCAACACATTTACTTCCCTTTCCGTCTTGAGAGCAACTTAGAGATCCAGCGTACTCAAATCTAGATGATGAACAACTTGAAGCTCATATTTTTTATCTGTTGAAGAGGTCATGTTATGTTCAAATTTATGGAATTGAGCTTGAGGGCTAAAATGAATGGTGCATTGGTCAAAATAAAAGCAATTGCCCTGGCCTTGATGAAAATCCTCCTCGGCTTCTGTTGTTGTTTGTTCATTTCAAAGAAATTACATTGGTTAGCATTAAAGGACCATAACAATCAAACAATGTCGATTACCACCTTCAAAAGTAGGTAGAGCCGTAGATCAAGTCCACTTAAAATGGCATGGGCCTTGTGATACACAAGTCCGCAAGGCCTAACACTTCAAGACCCACCGATAGGCATTGGCAACATAGACCAACAAGGGTTGACATTCACAACTATTTCACGAGTTCCTGATCTACAAAGTCTTCACATATAGCCATCCTTCACATTCCAAAGATATGCACACATGCAACAAAGCCCATGTGTTGCTCGTCGGAAAAACGAAGAGAATCATTTGAAAGCAATGTCAAAGTCAAACTCTTCAGACACTTAAAGTACATTTTAACTACTACAAGTATGTAACTTTCTTATTGACTTCACTAGCAATGTTGTAGTTGTTGTTGTAAATTATAGCTTTCTTTTTTCCTCTACTGTAGGCTCCACTCATGGCTCACTTACACCATGTTCTCATTGTCTAACACCTACAAACTACTCTACCAAAGGTAACTAATAAATTTTATTGAATTTCAACTTAAACATTGTGTTTGTATTAGTTGTTTTTCAAATACTAAATAGACCTTTTGTTAATCACAAATACATTGGAGTTCAATGAGACTGTGTGAAAATATTGCACAAAATATAAAATATATCTATACCATTGTATTCAATTGCATATATTCTTGTAATGAAAATTAAACATTCCATAAAAACACTGAATTTTCATCATTGTATATATATCCTTATTCTACATTTTTATATCACATTATTTGAAGTTCCCTTTTTTTTTTGTATACTATTTCCATTTAAGTTTTTCCATGTGTTGTTTTAATAAGTTACATACATAGTGTTCTATTTCTACCAATATGTCTACACATAATGAAATAAGGCAAATAATCGTTTGCATTTTATTTAATTCATGTGTTCTCTTTTAACCATGCATTTTTTCCTTATTGCTAATTTTGAATATGTACATTTACCTATATTTTTTAAAAAAAGAGCTATAATGTAGTAAGCTCTTTTTAGACATTTGATTACAAACATTTAAATAGCATTTTTAATTCCTAATTTTGCAAATGAATTAATATAAACATTTTAATTTCCTTATTTTGAGGAATAACTTCACAAAATAAACTGATGAAAAATTTATGAATTTCAAAAAGATTTGAAATCAAAATGAAATCAATTTAAAAGCTGTATCTAATGTTAACTAATATATTTATTTTAAAATAGCATGCTTAAAAGGATTTTCAACTACACATATAGAAAAGTAGATTAGGAAACAAAACATTATTTAATTAAAACAGATTTATTAACTATTTTAACCATTAATTTTGGCTATATTTTAACACATTTGCTAATTTTTGAGATATGTACATTTTGAAAATAAAATAAAAGATGAAGTGTCTATTTTCTAAACACTTGATTACAAATAAAATAAAAGTAACTTAGTATTAATATTACCAAAAATCCACTATTTTCTACTGATTTTCCAAAATCCGCTATACCATCCAAAGCCAACTTGTTCATATTTTGCAAAATGAGTAAAAATATTTTGCCATCCCAAACAAAACCTTTTTTTTTTTTTCCAAAAACCGGACTTTTCTTTTTTCTTAAACTATTCCAATATAGCGACTGCAATCTCACCTAACTTTAAATATTACTCGGAGGAGTAGAGATATATAACCTATAATTTGATGCAATTATATTTTATTCTATCATACATCACTCACCCACAAAAAGATAACGATAGATTTGGCAAATTCGTATTGCTTGTTTGGGGGAGGTCGAAGGGGGGACGGTGAATAATATATTGTTTTTAATGGATAATTAATTAAAATTAAAATATATAATTGAAGGGTTGTAATCAGTGTTCTACAAGGACGTGTCGCTTGCCGTAACACCCCTGTCTTCGTTCCGGAAACGTTTTGGGGATTTGGGGACTCTTCGGAAACTTCCACTTGTTGTTGCATTTGATGGTGACTCAAACTTGAGCTCCAATTTTGAACGTTTTGGAGATTTGGGGACTCTTCGAAAACTTCCACCCGTCGTTGCATCTGATGGTGACTCAAACTTGAGCTCCAATTTTGATACTAACTTGCCAGTTGCATCTACTGATTAAGGACAGCCATATATTTTTTTATGTTTTTGTCATTTTATAGTTGGAACTTGGAGCCCTTGGGCATTTTGTTATAATTCTTATTTAATATGTATGCACATTGACAAAGAAAGCATTTGAATTTTGTTAATTTGTTTGTCGAATCTCAGGTGAAGTCTCAATTCAAGTCTAATATTATGTATTAATCTTCTACAATATCTATGATAAATGCTTTATCAATGTTACTATATGAATATTTTAAAAAAAATTGTACTTTAAAATTTCCTTTTTTTTTTATCAGCCATCTTGCTGTCCCCTAAAAAATGGGCCAAAAGTACCCTTGTACCAAAAGCTCGTCCCCTGGTCCAAATCTCCATGGAGCATAGGTTGTAATTTAATTGATTTAGTATAATTGATATTTTCTCTTATGGGAATACAAATTTCTCTATGTGTGACAAGTGGCAAGAAAATACTCTCAAGCAAATGGGGCAATTTCTAGCTCCTTCTCAATCTCACCAGCTGAAATCTTCAGCCCAAAACAGTTTGGGCTGGAAAATATTCCAATTAACCCTATAGTTCAATTTTTTTTTTCCATTGGACCTTTCAATAAGATCCAAACGTTTTGCATTTAGATTATCAATATATTACTGATTTTAATGCTCGTGACCCAATTTTGTTGTTTTGAAAATTAGACGATACAACCACTTATGTGTTACTAAAGGAGCTCAAATAGTAACAATACCTGGCCACTTAGAATGTATATATACACTGTATATATTACAGTCACATGTTACGCATATACATATTTATGTTTATGTACAGCCACCTTGGTCACTCAAAAACCTAACGATATAAGCACCTATAGGAAGTGTATATCCATGTAGGCCAGCCTTATCCGGAGTTCGAAATGCTATAGAATTGCTATAGCCTGCATGTAATAATTCTGGTTACTCACATAGCACGCTATGCTCGCTTTCGAAAACCGCACACACAACCCAACCCAACGGGTCACATAGAGCAGCCTTCTGTGAGCATTTAAGATGCGCAAAGGGAGAGGAATATTCACTGGTGTAAACAAAATATGTTAGGAATGAAGCTAGCAAAAGTTGACTGGAATACTTGCTGTTCAGAGTTGATTGATTATCAATGAATTATCACATCTTGCTCAATCCAGGTACAATATTACTCTACGAAAAAATCTTGTATCCCTAAAGCAAACCTTAAAGAAATGACATCATAGGTTATCAAGTAGCATGCTATGAATAGAAGAAATGAAAACAATTGCAGAACAGACATTTCAGTAAATGGCCAAAATATACATTGACTTTAAAGGCATTAAGGAAACATAGCAATCTTGCCAGCATTCTCAATTTTTTGAGAAAAAAAAGGCCACCTAAAGCCACAGACAGCAAATAATAAGACCCTTTCATTAGCTCCAAGCAATGTCACAATTAAGTTTCTTCCTTTCAATATATGTAAAATTAAACCAGCAGAAATTAAAAAATCGTCACTTCAAATGTAATAAAAAAATTCAGAAACTTTCTGGCATGTTCAGAATTTTGAGAAAGCAACGTAATCTTAAATGGTGGACAGAAAGAGATACAAATGGATGTTTCAAATGAAAGTACCTGATGACAAAGCGCAACAAAGATAACAAGCTCCAAGAAAACGCAGATAAATGGCAATGAAAATAAAAACGGCTCGTTAGATATTTAAAGTTCTCATAGGTCGGTGAAACGTAATGGAGATAAACATAAAGCAATATTTAGAGGAGCGCGTACAAAAGTGGCAAAGAAACATTTATTTCCATCGAATGCAACCTAAGCCATATTAATTGGGCAGTCAAATCTTTTTAAGGCAAAAAAAACTAGTGGGCAAAAATATCTATCCGCCATATGAGATTCACTGCAAAAAATCACAAAACAATCCCTCATCTCGAAAACATCCGAAGATTGAAAACTGAACACAACAAATAACAAAAAGATTTAAAGCTGAAAACATCCAATCATTTCACTAGCGGGAAGAAGTGATTACAGCAAGCATTGGAAGGTACTCTGACTAGAAAGCAACCGTGTACAGGAAGCATTAGAATGTACTCCGACTTAAAAAGCACGCGTGTACAGAAAGCATTGGATAGCTATTGAATTCCAACAATGCATTGAATGTAGCCTTGAATTTCAACAATGTTGTGTACAGCAAGCATTAAAAAGAAAGGAAATTGCTGAGATATCTACATACTTTCTTACGCGTAAACTGCGGGGCAGAAGAAAAAGTATGTACAGACTTTGCCGAGATCACTAAAAAAGAGAGGAATGGACAAAGTATACAAGAAAAAATATGAAAATATGAAAAATTAGTGCAGTCTAAAAAATCTGATTATGTAAATGAAAGAAGAAAGGAGCTCATCTCGCTTGGAAAACAGAACCCTAAAGGATTTTTTGGAGAGAATTGCAGCAAAAGAAAAAAAAGATTGAAGCATGCCCCTCATCAAGTTTTTTGTTTTTTTGTTTTTTCAATGATTTTTATTGGAATCAAATTGAATGTCCTTTCCATCCCCTACCCTAAAAGCATTAGATTTAAGAAAATTTGCAGTATAAAGAAAGATTCACTTGAGATTCTAAAGTTTCCACAATCCATGGTATGTGAGAATTATTCCATCCCACCCATGTTCTACCACACCAGGACGCTTAATAGCAATTTTTAGGGCGTTACCAGGCAGTGATAGTGAAAAGATTCTTCCAGGACAACGATAGTGATTCCAAGCAACGGTACTAGTGTGGGCAACACTTTTTTCCAGTGGTGGGAGGTTTCCTATTTAGGGTAATTGCGCTGGTCAGGAAAAGTGCAAGCAGAAAAGTCAAAGCAAAGCCAGGGACCCCACAAGCCAACGAAACAAGGTAGAAAGAAGTTCACGAGAAGGTGTGGACAATAGGTTGTGTTTCCAACAAGTCTCCTTGTCGCCTTTCCCTATTTTCTTCTATTTTAAATTTTTTTTCTGTCTCTTTTCTCCATAAGAAGACAAAACTAGCATACCTACATAAAATAGCACAAAATCACAACATTTCAATACATGAGAGTTAAACAGGGGGTTATGGGTGAAAACCTAAACTTGGCATGTCAAAGGGTCCCTACAGAAGGGACACAAATCTCGAATTCAAACTCATTTTCAATGCAGTTGGGCACTTTAGCGAATTTATTGGGCAATAACAAAATGACAAATAAACCCCATATGCAGTTGAGTGATCTCTTAACTCTTCTGGGTCAAGAAGGTTTAATACCTCCAGGGTATCACATTCCACAATGGTCAAACAGGTGGTCCACTTTGTACCCTAGTGTCCAAGATGAGGGTTTTCGCAAGTGTTTGGGGCTCTTTGCTTACAAGATCACCTTTATCAAGCATATTGAATCATGTAAACAAAGAAGAAAGGCTAGTCTTTGTAAATGCAAAGCAATATAATGGGATTTTAAGACACAGGCAAGCTCATAAATGGAAACTGAAACAAAATCAAAAGAAAAAATTCACTTGGATTTTACCAAAGGTTTATAACAATAAGGCAAGTATATCTAAAGAGACATTTTAGAAAGAAGAGAAATCTAATAAAACTGAGTACAAAAGAAATGGAAAGCTAATAGGAGACATAAAGAACCGTCAAACATGAGCAAGTTGAAGGGAGTTAGGGGAAAAATGGAAGAGACTATTGCAAGAAAGGTCACTGAAAAAGTACCCACAAAACTTTATAGCCCTACGTCTTCACCACTACTATGGTCATCTAAGTTATATGTAGAAGACTCATGAGAATGAAAAATAGACTTGATGTTCTAGAAACAAAGGGGATGTTTGAGGATAGCAAGTTTAAAATAGTTATAGAGGCCAATTGCAGGTTGGAAAGAGAATAAAATACTGCAGGAACAAATTTTAAATCTGCAAGTTAACATGGAGAGGAGACAACAAGAATTGATCACTCTAAAGCAGGAGTTAGATCAACTAAAAGCAACTGAAAACAAGAAGCCAGAAGTGGAAGGAGGTGAAAAAAAATGGAATCAAAGATGATTCAATCAACATTAGTAGATTTGGAGAAAAAAGAGAATCAGTTAAGAGTCCCGATAGAAGAGGCCAAATCATGGTCACAAGTGGTAAGTGGATCATCAAGTGAGCATAAAGTAATCATTGAAAAGCAAGTCAAGAGACAACTAAGGGAAGAAAAAGATAAACAAAGCAAGGCTACAAACATTATTATTAAAGGTTTGAAATATTTTGGTGAAAGGGAGAGAACCGACATCCTAGCAAGGGACTTCCTTAAAGACAAGCTGAAATGGACAGGTTATATTCAACAAGCAAATAGAATTGGAAAAAAGATAGATGGTGGAAGGAATAGGCATGTAAGAGTCACCTTGAGAAGCTTAGAGGATAAGAATAGGATTCTAAAAAATAAAGGGTTACTTAGAGGCACACATATTTACCTAGACGAAGATTTGACTTTTGAGCAGCAGGAAGAACAAAGGAAAGAATGGGAGAAAGTGAAAACAACAAGAAATGAAGGAAAGAGGGCATGGTTGTAGAATGGGAAAGCCCAAATTGGTGATCTTTTTTCAAACAAGAAATAGGGATTGGGGGCCCCACATGAATACTTATGTGTTGTAAGTTGGAATTGTAGAGGATATCCATGGAGAAGAGGACCTGGATTGGGGCCCATAGCAAAAGGTAAAGATATTATCATTCTTACCAAAACACATGAACATGATGGCTGGAAAGTTATAGATTTTGAAGGGTATAAGAAAGCTTCAGTTTGGAACAAAGGGAATGAGTCAGGCAAAGGTCGTGGGGGAGTTACAATGCTAATAGGTGAGAAATGGCAGGGAATTCTTGAACTTGAAAAAGAAGACACAAATAAACAATACATATGGCTGCAAATAACAGAAAATGGGGTGACTTTCAGATTGGCTACTTGTTACTTTGCTCCAAAAAATTATAAGTTCTATAAGAAGAGAAATTTAGACAACGAAAACCCGTATGCCTCACTAAAAAAAGATATATCTATTTTTTAGCACACTTGGAGAAGTTGTTTTAATGGGCGATTTTAATGCAAGGATAGATAATAATCAGTCTCTTCAGTTGAGCAGGGAAGAAAAATGGGAGAAAATTCCTTTATGGTTGGAGGAAGGTGGTGATCAATATTGGGAAAGAACATCCCAAGATGGTAATGGCGATGTGACTCCATTTGGGGCAGAATTAGTTGGGCTTTGTAGTTTGTTTAGCATGGTTATTTGCAACGGGATGAGAGATTGGCCAAAGTCAGGAGGTATCACATGCAAAACATATAATGGTCAAAGTGTGGTGGACTACGTGATTTTCTCTCAAGGTTTTGTCTCTAGATTGTTGGAGTTTGATATCGAGGACTACCCTATTGGGATGAAATTTGACCACTTACCTCTTTTGGTTAAGCTCTGTATGTCCCCAATCAACCAACACATTAAACAGGTGCAACACATGCAAAAAAAACCCTCCCCAAGGGTAAAATCCTCTTGAATAAGGAAAATAGAGAAATATTTAACACTATTCTTAAACAACATTTCCATGATTTAAAGAATAACGAAGAGGTCAAAGCAACAAAATATGGGGATGTCCACATTCACAGCAATTCATTGATCCCAATAATTCACAAGGCTTTAAATGCATGAAAAAGATCTCACCCCAAGATGAGGGTTGCAAACACTTTCCTAGCAAATCCATGGTATGATGAAGAATGTAAGACAACCAAGAGATCACTAAAAAAGAGAGGAATGGATAAAGAATACAAGAAAAAATATGAAAAATTGGTGCAGTCTAAAACATCTGATTATGTAAATGAAAGAAGGAAGGAGCTAATCTCGCTTGGAAAACATAACCCTCAATATTTTTGGAGAGAATTGCAGCAAAAGAAAAAGAAGATTGAAAATAGTATTATATATTTCCAATGGCTAGAATATGCTAAGCTTCTTTACGAGCAGGTTCATGTGAGAAAGACCATCCACCTATTATTAACACATCAATGGAACTATTCACTTTGGATGATATTAAACAAGGAATAAAGAATTTAGCGAGTGGTAAAGCACAGGACATAGATGGGTTACAGGCCAAATTTTTAAAGTGGGGGACTGAGACTCTTGCCCCTCACATAGAAATAATTTTCAATAATGTTAATCATGAATGATTTCCAATGGAGTGGACTACCAGTGTCGTCATTCCTTTATTTAAAAGTGGTGATGTCAATAATCCTTCTAACTACCTCACAATTATGGTCAATCCTATCTTTGGCAAGCTCTTTGGGAGCATGATTGAACAAAGGATCAAAAGTTGGGTAGAAAATGAGGGCAAAAGGGCAAAGGGGCAAGCAAGCTTTAGGTCAAGACACTCTACCATTGATCATTGCATCACCCTTAGGAATTTGATTGAAAAAATTTGGAACACCCAGGGTGAGGAAGCTTATTGCTATTTTGTAGACTTTAAGAAAGCTTTCGACACGGTACCTAGAGAAAAACTATGGTATAGAATGGAGGAATTAGGCATCCCAAATGTGTATAGAGTTGTTGTTCACAGGTTGCATGAGAAGGTTAGAGCTAAAATCAGAACAAGTGAAGGTATGTCAAAATGTTTTGGTAGCAACATTGGAGTTACATAGGGTTTCCCTCTATCTCCCATGCTTTTTGGGCTATACATTGATAAGTTGGAAGCTTGGTTAAGCAAGATGGATGGGGATGGCATTTAATTGGCAGGTTATGTGGTGAAACTACTTTTATATGCTAATGATCATATCCTAATTTCAAAAATAGCTCATGGGTTAAGAGAACATCTGAAAGCTCTAGAACTCTTTTGTCAAGAGGTTGGGATGCAAGTAAATATCACCAAGACCAAAATCATGATTTTCTCATTGAATAGAAAAGATAAACAAAATACCTTTCTCTTTGAAGGTAGCCCGCTTGAAATAGTGAAAGAATACAAGTATCTTGGGATTGACTTTCATTATAAGCTCAATTGGGAGAATTGTCGTACAAAAAGGATACAGGGAGGTTGGAAAGCCTATTACCTTCTACAAAATAGGTGTAGAAAAGTTGAGTTGTGGGATTGGAAAACCAAGAAAACCCTTTTTGGTTTTCTTGTTACTGTAGTTGTACTTTTAACCAAGGTGTAGGAGTGTTAAGAGATGAAGTATATCCGAAAGTCTGGAGTTGGAACTAACTAGAAAAGAGATTTAAAGAAGCATTTAATAACAAGCAGTCTCAAAGTTAAAACCACAATCCCATATGAAATTCTTTTAGCTGAAATGGGGACTTTTCCATTGGAAGTTTCAATGCTAATATGGTTGATAAGCTATTTAAAGAAGGTTGAAAACATGGATAACCACCATTGGCCTAAAACAGTTATGAAGGAGATGCTAGATCATAGGAAGAAATGTGATGAAATGGTCTACAAATTGGATGAACAGTGGGACATCAATTTTGCAAGAGTGTCTTACCACGATAGTGAAATAAAAGCTATGTGGTAGAAAATTTAGAACTACCGTAATGAATGAAGATCAAATTGGGCAAAACATACTACATCAAAGAGTTTAACCAACAAAGGATCATGGGAAAAACTTGTTTAGAGTGCAGCTATTAAAGGGAAAGCGAGGTTGTTAGTGGCATAGTTGAGGATGAGATTGCATCACCTTAGGTGTGAGATCGGTAGGTGGAAGATACCCAAGGAAACTTGGGAAGAAAGAACTTGTATTTTTTGCAATAAGGGGGTCGTGGAAACAGAATGGCACTTCATCATCGAATGCACTGCTTACGAGGATATCCATGTCAATAGTTTGAAAGTTGACAATATGCACCAGCTATTTGAAGAAGATAAGATTAATCCGACGGCTAGCCTTCTAGTTGAAATTAATAGCAGGAGATCCGACTTGGAAAAGAGCATGAAGACAAATTAAGCTTGTTTTTGTCGTGGTCCCATAGATTGTTTAGTCTTGTGGACGTCATTAAAACCTTTCATTCAAAATCAACGGGGAAATATGTTCAATAGTAAAACAGGTATTGTAGAGAGAGGTGAACCATTGATTTTAAAAGTTAGGTTGCTCTCTTTTAAATTGGATACTTGGGCTTAAATAAATAAGTTCAAATAGTATTCCTTTTTTTTTTTTTTTATTTGGGGGAAGCCAAGTCAATGTTGGATTTGTAACAATCACCTCTTGATCATTACTATTTGTTTTATTCGATTCACATCAACCACCATCATGGCAACAACTCCACATCACCACTCAAAAGCTTACACTAGAAAGTGTTAAGCTTCCAATATCAAGGTCACCCTAGACACATACCTAAACCTCAAGGGTTCATTCGTGATGACTCTACCTACATATCGCTTATGGGAATCAAAGGCTTTGTAGTTCGTACACCAACAATAGAGATAATTCATCATCTCCTCATGCATGAGATCTCAAATCTTAGCTTTAAATCATGACTATTCATTAAGCATAAGCTTTCAAAATTAGTCTAGTTGTAATAGAATGATAACATTGCATTCTAGACAAGTGTTGGTACCATGTCAATCATTAGTGTACAAACACACAAAACCAAGTAGGGTTAATATCATTACAAGGTCTCAAGAATGCATCACTTATACATAGGGTGACTATAACATACACCCATCACAAGTACAACAGTGACTAGCTCATACACACATCATAGGTGCAACAATACTTAGCTCAAAAGCACAACACAAGTACGATAGCAATTAGCTCAAGCATACATACTTATATCTAGTGTGAATGATCAACACATACATCACATGTTCAGATAAAGATCAACTAGCACAAGGGAAGTGAATGCAACTTATTGTATGCATCATTTCACTACCTAATTCACTAATACAAGCTCGTAAGTAGATCTTTTATGGAAAAGGAATGTTGGTGCTTCTCATACCACATTGTGGATCCAATCATTTTCCCAATCCACTATCATATATGATGACAATCAAGCATCTCATACTACTTGATGTCCTCATTGCCAAGGGCATAAGTATAGCAATGTGCCCATACCCAAGGCCAATAATAAGATTTCCACAACTCATGAATTTTCTAGGTCGTCAAACTATCAAGTATAAGTTACATATTCAAGATGTCTAATGGTTATACAATAGAACCAAGGCTAGCACCTATACTATCAATCACACAAATTAAATTAATAATCAAATCAAAAAATCCTACCTTAGGCAAACACCACATAGGAAACACACAATTCCATTAATACACTAATGCCAACATTGAACTCCTCAAACGAGTAGATCTTGGCATCCATTGCATGCCTGTTATTGGAATCTCCCGCATACATGTTATTGGTCTCCCTCACATGCATGCTATTGGCGAAAGCCCATCTAAACCTTATAAAATTGAGTGGATCCTAACATCTATCACTTGCATGCTACTGGTGAAAGATGAATAACCTTATGAAACTAGGTAGCTATTGGTATCTATCACCTACATCCTATTGGTGAAATTCAACTAACCCTAAGATATGATTGAATACTTCTTTTGGAAGAGCATGCTTCTTGAATCATGTCATGCCAGAGCAATGATAAGCTTATTTATAAGTGGGTCATAGTTTTTACAATTTCGATGATCTACCTATGCCCTCGAATAGTCCCCAACTCAACTCTAGTTGTGATGCCAAGAAGTTAGCTCTTGTATTAATCTCAATTCAACATTGTGACATTAGAAAGTACTAGGACATAGATCCAAACAAATATGGGAAGTTTTTACACCCTAGCTAATTAATCAAGTTACATTACATGAAAGGGATCCGGTAATCTATTCAATTATCTTATAGGTATGGGAGTCAATTTACCATCACATAAGTAACACGTTGAATCCATATAAGATGCCCTCTATCTAGACACATACATAAACCCATGCAACTCATAAGGATTCAAAGTCCATTTACTTCATTCAATTATTATCTAGAAACACCTCATTAATAGATAAGATTAAATCCAGATATATAATATTAAATAAAAATACATACCATATTGGTAAACTTACCCTTGTAGTTGGAAAAGGCCACTATTATGAAATTAATCCTAAGCTCAACACAAACCTAGGTGTATATTAAAAGCAAGCAAATCATCCATATATACAAGACTTTCTCACACCCTCAAATATTAATGGCTTAAGTTTATATCATCATTAAATACAAGTTAGTAGGTTCCCATAAATCCTCCATAGCTAAATCATGGTTAAGTTATTTTCACCCTTATTTCTTGGGAGAATACTTGCCTAATGTGTAGGGGCTAACTATACCTTTTGTACATATCATGAAGTTGAGACACCAAACCATGGGGCTTAATATCCTATCATCGATTGTTTTAGCTTAGAGGCATTTTGCCACATTCACCTCAAGACAACCACAACAACAATGACTCTACAAGTTCATCCAAGGTTGTAGTAAATTTTGAAAAGCCAAACACCGCACCTTAGAATAGATAGGGTTGATGAAAACATGGTGTCTTTCATTAGATTAAACCTATATAGAGGAGGCATATTAATACAAAAGTGAGTTATCAACCATCTGATGCAATTCTCAACTTCAAGGTGAAGCATACTAAGGAGGAAGAGATAATCAAGTTTCAAAATAATCCCAAACTTTGGAGTTATCTCCTAAACCCTCCCCTCTGAACTTGGATCACAAGGGCATCCTTCACGCAAAGATTGGTTGCATACCCACTTCCAAACAAGATTAAAGTCGCATGTAGTTCCCATCACAAGGTCTCTCTCTCAAGGATCATACACTTGGGATTCCTACACACAAAACCCCTTGTCCAATTAATAAACAAGGACCTAATACAGTTACCAAGGGAAGTTAATTAAAATCTTAGCAAACTAATATTAAATCTTCCTTGCAAACTTACCAAAGGTTTCTATACATTAGATTGTCTCATGCTCAGAATAGGATTAAGCTAGGCTTTGGTAATAATACTATTATCAAGATATCTCTTAAGCATGTGGAGGACCTAGGTATAATATTTGCTGGAGTTATTTTGACTCAATCTAAGATCTGACATTGATAAGTGTGTATGTCCCCACCACAAAGTAGTAATTAGAAATATTGTTACCATCATCAATTATGCAAAATCCTTAACTATGGAGTCAAGTGAGAGTCCCTCATTGAAGTCTATAAAATCAAGTATCATAATCATACTATATTATGATATTCACTACAATAAATCCCTGTGATTTGCTCCATTTTTTGCTTCCACTCACTGTTTTAATGTATTTTTTGTCAATTTTTTGAAAACGTCAGCACTATTTATAGGGATGGCGCTATTTTTGGCGTTTATTTGCAGTCGGGACAAATTAAACTAATTTAGGCATTAATGTCGCT